>BGPR01002542.1:65950-138563 GCA_013235015.1 Araneus ventricosus | reverse complement strand
TTCTCCATTCTATCCTTCATTTCTACTTGTCCTTTCTCCATTCTATCCTTCATTTCTTCTTGTCCTTTCTCCAAAGATTTCTTCATCTCGGCTAGCAGAGCAAGTAGATCAGCGTTCTCAGCCATCTTCGTCTGAGATCTCGTTTTCACCATACACAAATATCCCACTTCTGGACACCAGTGTTGCGAAAGGTCTCTGTGGTGTATGGTATAAACAGTCCAACACGCAGGATAATGGAGAATGAATGTTTATTTGTAAAATGTGCAGGAAAACACGTAGCACAGGTACAGGAAACAATAGTCCTTGCACAGGTTACCAATGTAAATAGACAACAATTCACAGGTAATGACAGTTCAGCACTTTGATATCTAACAGCACAAACAGTCAGCAAATAACTAGTAAAGACAATAGCAGCTCAGCTCACCAGCTGATTAGCTCACACAGCGGATAGAACTCCGAAGACGTTCGTGCTTCAAAGAGAAGTAACCAGTCGATAAAGACACTGTTGTGGTCCAAACGCGGTCCTATATACTCTCCCCGTTAGGCCGTGACGTCACATAGAATTTTCATGAAAATCCTAGATCTTGGCTCCTAATAGAAATATCGAGAAAAGGATTGCATTTTCGAGAATAATCTATTTGTCGCCAAGGTCGCCAAATTTGTCGCCAAGTCGCCAAAATGGTCGCCAAGTTTGTCGCCAAGGTCATGCGTGTCACGAGAGTCGCTGAGGTCACTCCATGCTTCACCTTGTAAAACCCTCTTCCCAACCATAAGACCTGCATTGCTGGGAAGAGACTTTCCATGACTGTAACAATACTAAAGATTATCTTATACTGATTTCCATTCAAATATAGTTTTCTAAACAAAACATACATGAAAAATGAATACACTGGTCAACACTAATTTTTTTGCCAACGATATTCTAGTAGTTTTAGGGTAATTACGTCGTGCTGATTCCGAACCTGGAATTCTTTTTGTCAGATTGGCTTTAGTTTTCGAGATAAAGTGAAAATTATATTTCAACAGCACGCACCACTCAAATCGCATTGAAACTGTCTCAAATATAAATCAATAATAAAATTAAATCAATGCAAAAAATCAACTTCAGTAATCAATATATAAATCACAAGATAAATCTATGCAGAAATCACATAAAATCTGTGTCAAATGTAAGTTAAAGAATACAACTTAAAACAATATTAATGAACGAAATAAAGAAATGAATTTCAACAAATAAATAGATGAATCATAATGATATGGTAAAATTACATGATCATGTCACATTAAATCCAATAAAATGAAAATTACATAAGCTTGTTCAGTTGCTTCACGGAAATTTTTTTTTATATGATTTATCATATGATGAGTGGAAGTGTCGCGTTGGAGTCTCTAACAGTAATCTGCCGCCATATGTGTGTCCCACATCTCTTGATATGTTTGTTCCATTACTTTGATATCCTGGTAGCTGAAGTTTTTTTTAAAGGTGTGGTAATTTTTGTTACTTTCTGTATTCTTGGCATACGTTCAGAACTAACAAATAATATTCTAGTTTTGGAGCTAAGTTTTGCAAATGTTATCCTAAACAAAAAATAAATAAATTTGATATTTCTTAGACCTAAATAACCTCTTGCCATGCATTCAACAAAAATGCAACAAACTAATTGAACTTAAGCGACAAAATGACTGAAGCAAAATAAGAGTAGAATCTGGCCGGGCACTTCATGAAGGGTCACACCTCGGTGTGTATTTTTCATTTGTTACTCTAAAATGTAATTTCTAGGTGATGTTGTAGTTCTCTTTCTTTTTAACTTGACTTTTGCTATGCATATACATTGACCAGCTGCATTCAATCGACAAAATGATGTGTGAAGATTATGATGTTGATTAGGAACTAAAAAAGTTGCATATTGAAGTAATTTCACATACTTTCGACAACTTCGAAATGAATCTGTCACAGGAAGTTATAGACTGATTTTGATAAAATAAAATATATTACTCTTAAGAAGTTGAGTACTTAAAAGCTAATGCTATAATAAAGAGATTAAGAGAAATTTTTAAAATTAAGGAAGAATCAGCCTAATTTCGCTAACTTTTAGGACTTTTGAGGCGGTAGATATCAATCAATTTAAGTAATTTTTTCCCTCGTTTTATTTCTCACCAATTCGCAAATTTTCCCGCTGTATAGTGACACACAAAAAAAAATTTGTCTTTTTCGGCCCACCCTACAGCAAACACGATTGAAATGTTGATAATATGCATTATCTCAAAAACTAGAGCCAATTCGACAAAAGTAAAATTATAGTTTTGAAATCAGCAGCCCCAAGATACCCTAAAACCATTAAAATTTCCTTGGTAAATGAAAAAAGGATTTTTTAAAAATTCCCCAGTGATATTAATTTTATTTAAAGTCACATTGCTGTTCATCATGTTTTGGAAATGCAATTAGTTTAAATCAAGTTAACATTTCCGAAGGAATATAATAGATCTACAGTTATCACAAAGACTAAACAGAATTCATTACCCCAAACATTCGCGTTTTAAATAATTAAGTACGCACATATATGATATCAAAATTGTTTTTTTTCTCACATTTTTGGTATAATAATCAATCTCCAATCCCATGCAAAAAAAAACAACCCTTTTGTTTTATCTCAGGTTAGATTATGTAAAATCAAGAACTCACAGTTCAGATTTTGAATAATGAGGAAAGTTTGGATTCCGTAAACAGGCATACGAAAGTAGGATACATAAACATGGAAAGAAAGATCTTCCTCATTAACTGTAACTTCAGTTACCTAATGAAAAGCAGATCAAAGTGGCAGAAAGATTACATTTTTAACGAGGTCGAATATGAAGTCAGAAAACATTTTCACCTCTGAATTCTTGAGAGTTCATAAGACGGAATTGCTTTGATCATGATTAAAGGGAAGTAACTAATAACGACGTTCTTGGGAATCGTTCCAAAACAAAATCTAACTGAATCTAAGAAGTCATTTTTTGTCCGAAGAGCTCTTTTAAAGCGCCATTAATATTTAACTTTCAGTGCTATTTTAATATCACTATATGACTAGTATATTTATGCTTATATTCAGTAACTACGCATTCCAATTCGAAATTGTTACAGTTGCAACGAATTAAAGTCGTCGAGCAGGTCTGCTTCTGATTTTCAAGTTGCTTATTTCGTCTACATTTCTTTCTCATCTTATTTTTGTTGTATAACTATAATTTGGCGACAACTGAACAACTAGTATTTAGAGAGTACTTAAGTAATGGATAAAAAACAAAAGCCTACACATGAAAACCTTATACGCCAGATTGCTAAGCATCCGACTGGCACGAATTCATCTAATTCGAGTACACACGAACACATCGTCGCTTAACAAGCAACATCACCTATCTCTTTTTTTTGAAATTTCAAACAGGAAGAAAATACTCAATTTTTTGCAACCAATAATGGATATTTCTGAATTTTTTTTCATGTCTAGTAGGAATATACGGTCTCAAGTTTATATCAGAAGTCAAAAAAATTAAAAATATTCATTATTAGTTGCGAAAAATTGAGTATTTTCTTCCTCTATTAAATTTCAAAAAATTGAGATAAGTGGAAGTGCTTGTTAAGTGACGACATATACAAGCAGGATAATAAAATTTCTTTGCCAAGGCTTGCAATATGTTAATTAAGAGAAATATTTGATAGATAACGCTTATTGTACATTTTTAGATAATGAAAAAAATATCTCGTGTAGTGTTAATTTTTATAATAGTAGGTTTTTTCTTAGTATCGAATATTAATCACGTGCACTATTTAATCAAATGATTCAATTAATCCTAAGAAATCTACTTATGAATAAAATATTCCATCGTTTAAGGCAGAAGAAATCATATAAACATTCGAAAAGAAATTTAAGAAAAAGACCTATTCTTTAAACATTTTTCAAGAACACGAATGCCACGGAAGGGGATAGACAGTCATAAATCAAACCTACGTTTCTTGAGAGATAAAGAAAAAAATGTAGAAGTATATGAAATAAATAATGGAGGAAAACTCCAACCCGCAGGCAAAATACAAAATCTACAGATGTCATTTAAAAATGCATCTAGAATTTAAAGGAAAATAAGGAAAGAGCATAAACTAGAATTTAACATAAAATTATACAACTCAACAAAACAAACATTAACATTATAAGGTCTTTCACGTTTGAAGTGAAATCAAACAATACATTTTCTTCTGATGCAAAGATAATTTAACACAACAGAAAAAGCACTAATTTCTTGATTCAACAGAGAATAAATACTTTATTAAATTTAATGCTTCAAGGCATTTATCGAAAAGAAATCTTCTACTGAACTTTCAAACATACTAAAAGGGTTGGGTATTTTTGAAAAGATGTTTGAACAATTAATGTAATAGTGTATTATAGAGATGTTCCCTGTTCTAGACAGATCAGAAAGGCCCGGTAAAGATCCAGTCTTCCATCAGGACGAGAAATCATATGATTTCTTCAACCATCTGAGCCGGCACTAAAAATGATGTCAAAACATTAAACTTTTTTAACGATATTTTTATTAAAAATTTTAAAGATTTTTTTATAAGAAAAAAAGCAAGCATAGCAGTTACTTCTGTAATAGCAGATTTATATGTGCGGAGTTGGAAAGAGGATTTTAAAATATTTCAAGCTCGGCACCAGGAATAACTGCGTGAAAAATAAGTCCGTGCAAGATTTTGAAGTATTATGGTTTAATCGGATTTCTTTCGAACTTTCTTGTTCTGCAGTTCATATCATTCACGAAATAAAGATTAAAAATAAATAAACGTCACGAAAGAGTTATTTTGAAACTGTAATATACCAAATATCATACACATCTTAAATAGTTGTCAACACGATCAGTATAATTTATCGAATACCCGGAAGAAATTAATACTCTGTTGAAATAACAATCTGAAGAAATAAGGGTACAAACTGCCCATACAACTATATAAAATAGATTTTTGCACAAAAAGAAATATAATATTGCCATATAAATATGAAATTGAATAAAAATAACATGAAAGTCAGATCAGCAACCTTCACCAGTATAGAGATTACAAGAGAAAGTACTACAGAAGACGGGGAAAAGGGGTGGAGCAAAGATAGTTTCTCACAAAGAGTTGATCAAGTTTCGACTCGATCTTTTCAGATCCAGGAAGCAAAGCCTATCGGGAGATGAATGGTACGTTCTCATTTCGGTAATGAATTTCATCCCTAATTCATCACCGAGCTAACTTTCAACAGTTTATACTACTTACACAAGAAACTTGGAAATTCAAACGCACTTTTAAATTAGATTTCGATATACTGAACACAATAGGTGGATGGAAAAAAGAAAGAAAAAAGACGACATTCTGGAAATTTGAACCTAGGGCGGTTCGTTTCATTCTGGGGTACAACTCATAATTACACCGACTAAGAATACGTGAACAAAGGTTAACGATGATATACAAAACCAGATGTATTGTCTAATACCATTTTGTAAACTTAATTTTACGGATCGAACTATTTCGCCACTGATTCGCAAAAAGTTACAACGGAGTTTCTATTGAAAATCATGTTTTCTCAGTTCATGCAGATCTCGGCACAAGGCATTTTAAAAGCTCGTTAAAATCACTAATATAACCGCTAATTCTTTAGAGATAAAAAAAAAAAAATGTCATTGAGATTTTTGATATGTTACCGATTCCATAGCAATGCATTCTCTTCCATTCTCCTGCACAATTCACGAAGAGAAGTCATTCACAGATCAGCGACTATAATCAAACAGTTGTACCTGCAGAAAACAGCATAGGTTCTGTCTGAAGTATTCCTTGTCTCTGTTCCGTCGTGAATTTTAAGGGAGATAGAAAAAAGTAAGCAACCAAAAAAAGAAATAAAAGTAAAGACTAACCATAAAAAAAAAAAACACCCAACGAATCTTCTTTAAAAATAAATAAATAAAGGTTCATATAACTTCTGATCGTGATACATTCGAGAAAATCGAAAATCCAGACCAGCCAATGCAATTCGGTGGACATAAAAAGTCAGTTCATATTCAAAACTTCCTTGCCACATTAATGCGAAGATCTTTGAGACTTGTCATATCTACCATGCACTAATCCACCATATACCAAGAACCTTAGAGGAAAGTGAAAGCCTGAACGGATTCTTGATACTGGATTTCGGCAGCTTACAACTGATCAATTGATTTAAAAATTGTGAACAGCGGTGAAACAGAAGATATCATCTTTTGAATTCTATTCTTAAGATTTCTTTATTAACAAATATGGAAAAACAAAAAAAGTCCATGATAATAGAAAATCACCATAAAAGGAAAACACAACGCATTTATGAGAGTAACTGACAGATTATTCGAAAGAACTTTATGATCGCGAGTATAATGCTAAATACAATAAAATATTCCAAATTTTGTAATTATGAATTAGGAATACAAACCGAAAACTCAAAGAACGACGTACAATGAGACAGCTCGTTGCATAATTTTTCTATCTGAAATGGTGCACCAGATTGATCTACAGATAGAATGCGGTCGCAGTAATAACAAATCGTCATCCATCAGCAGTGCGGGATTTTCTCATTTTCCCGCTACAGTACCAGCTGTTGCAGGATCACACGATTTTTCTTTTCAGAGAAATGAAAAGAAAAAAGGAGGAATAGAAAAGCATTCTCGAAAATAAAATGGAATAAATTTCTAAAAAGTTTTAAAATGGACAGGAGGATGGTGACACTGCTTTTCGAATAGATAAGGCTTCAATATTGATCTGGCATCGATGCCGATGTCTGCTCAAGCAGTTCAGTAAAATGTACAGATAAAATATATCCAACAATTGCTACAGCGTAGCTTAGGCTGGAGGCAATGTTTATTGTAAGAGGAGACAATGGAAATGCATAGATATAGAACACTGGAAGAAATAATTCGCCGATAATTGCAAAATAGAGTATTACAAAATTATTAAACATATTTTATATATTCATTAAAAATTCACATCCTCTTTTCTATATGATTTCCAAATTATATTTGGTTTTATGAATGAAAGAAAAGGCTAGAACTGGCATCTTAAAGTGTTCTGTAAAAAAATTAATTTTCATGATATGCTGGCAATCCCGAAACATAATACAGTCAACATTTATTTAACCTGTCACCTATATGTACTCAAGGTCAGATATATTTAGAATTTGTAGATGCAAATGACTGGTTAAGACTGAACAAAAGATTCACGAAACAAAATCTACCAAATATTCTGACTGGTGTCCACCGGGCTTTTCTTTTAATTGCTACAGCATTGTAATGAATTTGAAGTCATTATTTATGTAATACCCAACGGTCTATAAGTTTCTTAAACTATGGTAATATCCTAAATAGAGTCGCATAAACGAGTTGTGGAGTCAAGAAAATTGAGTCGCGGACAGACGCACAATAGTTGTTTAAAAACAATAAAACGTTTTCGGTGAACCTATTGTATTGTTTAAAGTTACGATTCGGAATATTTTGTCTTAAAATTTTTGTTAATGCATTTTACTTATTCAAAATACTGTATGACAAGGGATATTCAACAGATATCTTCTTTGGAAGAACTATTTTTGGATAATCATAATTCGTTCAAAAATACAACAGGAACTGTCAATTGAAAAATGCCTGCCATTATTCACCACGACTGGTCATTTCACCAGGAAAGAAATGGTTTGTTTGCTTATACGGTATCGGGATAGAAAACGTTATGCAAATGCTTGTTCCCCGGACTGTATCAGCCAGTGTGCACGTTCACAAAGACAGGGGTGGGTGTATGTAACTTATGTATCAGTTTACTGCACACTTTGGAAGGATTAAATCTTTAATAAGTAATTTTGAAACAAAAAAGGTAATAAAATCTAAAAAGCGTACTCCACTATCATTACATTAATGTTACTCCCTTCAAAAATACTGAAACAATCAAGAAACAAGTTCTTAAAAATGATTGAGGTGAGCTTCCGGATAGTAAAACAGGGTGCGTAGTGAGAAATTGCAGCAAAAAAATCAAGCACTTTTTAAGTACCTTTGTACATGCATGCATACGTTGATCCACAAGCATAGGATGTTTTCTGTTTTATAATAATACATATTTCTTATTGAAAAATTTTATATATTTTTAATTTTAAATATGTATTTTTTAACTTTAATATTTATTTCTGTATTTGCACAACGACTTTTATTGCAAAATAAAGGATGTCTTTATGGTTTAACAAAAAGATAATGCAAATTGTCATTACCAAAAATTAAGTCAACTTTTATAAGATTAACAATAAAAATCTGTGAACTTTTTCAACATTTCTTAAAATTAACAAATTATAAGCTAATTTGGATTACCAGTTAGCTTGCCACTTCGGGATAACCATTTCAGTATTTAAATATACGGCGGTGCCCATTGGGCCCCCAGAGAGGGAGCGGGAAAAGTCATTAATAGTCCAGTCAACGAAGGATTTGAAAAACTATTAAATCATATAGTTTTGAAAATTGGTATACATGTTCATGAGGGGCTTCTGATGAACATACTAAGAGTCCCCGGTCCTGAGGGGGGAGCTCGAACCGCCATCACTGATTTGATCCCCTCTTTTTTAGTTTTTCTTGAATATCTCGAAAACTATTCAGTTTTCAAATTACAATTGATTTAACAAATTCAAGTCCGTAACATCCCCTACAAATAATTGCTTTTATTTTTCTTCTAGCTTTAAAAGTTTCCGAGATAATTTGGTCTCAAAATTTGCCACCATCTTGGATTCCATGCCCCTTTTTTACTTTCTCGTATACGAGGTATATACAAAGAGAAAGTATTGTAATCGTCAAAAAATTCGAACTCGAGATTTTGACGAATCTCCACGTTTTAGACCTCCCCGAGTCTGAAAAACACAGTTTTGGAATTATGTCTATGTGTCTGTCTGTGAACACGATAACTAGAAAACTATTAGTTAACTAAACTTCCGTTGGTTAATTTTTTTTTATTATCTCGAAAACTATTGAACTTGAAATTTAATGCAATCAGCAAAGTAAACAGCGTAAAATTCCCCGCCAATACATGCCTTTATGTTTCTTCTATCTTTAATAGTTTCCGAGGTAATGGGTCTCAAAGTTTGCCGCCATTTTGGATTTTATCCCCCTTTTTTCAGTTATTCTTTAATATCTCGAAAACCTACTTAATTTGTCAAATCCCGCGTGATGCATCAAATTAAATAACGTAAAATTCCCTATAAAAGAGTGCTTTTATTTTTGTTCTAGCTTTAATAGTTTCCGAGATAATGTACTTCAAAGTTTGGACCATAATGGATTTCATTCCCCCTTTTTTATTTTTTCTTAAATATCTCAGAAACTATTAACACTAGAAGAAAAATAAAAGCATGTATTTGCAGGGAATTTTACGATCATTAATTTGTTATATTACATGTAACTGAAAATTGAATAGTTTGTTGAGATATTAAAAAAAGAGTAAAAAAGGGGGATGAAATCCAAGACGACAGCAAAATTTGAGACCCATTATCTCCAAAACTATTAAAGCTAGAAGAATAATAAATGCATGAATTCGTACGGAATTTCACTCTTTTATTTGTTGTATCAATTGTAATTTGAAAACTGAATAGTTTCCGAGATATTCAAGAAAAACGAGAAAAAGAGAAGCGAAATTAAGATGGCGGCGCGAGATCCCTCCTGAGGACAGGGGATTTTCAGTATGTTCATCAGTTGCCCTTCACGAGCAAGTGTACAAATTTTCAAAACTATACGATTTAATGTTTTTTCACACCCATTTTGGACCTTCGCTGACAGGACTATAAGAGTTAACTTAACATGTGCTGACACCCCTGGATATATCTTACCCTGGATTTCTTCCCCTTCGTTTTCTTTCTTGACACATCCTGTATTCTTAATGTGGCCATGCATCCCATTTTGAACAGGACAGTCCCGTTTTTTGGCAGCCTGTCCCGTTTTCAGAAAGGGGTCATTCCATGTCAAATCAACAAAGCTTTTGAACAAAATTTATCTCACCATATCAGATTTTCAGGAAATTTAGCAGAGATGTACTATTGACATAGAAAAATACCAAATTTCTTGAGATATGTGGACTTCTTTTTGAATTACAGCAATGTAAATTTTCAAAAATTTGCCCAAAAACCGCAAACGGAAAATTTTTGAATTGCTCTAGGCGCTGTCCTAACTGAGCTAGGACAGGTGTCATTTTACAGCATTTTTCATGCTCTTTCCAGTGGTATACAACATGCTATAGGTTAGTATACAAAAGTTTATGTCAACATTTAAATTAAAATTTTAAATTTTCCAAAAAGCACACACTTTAAAATTTTCAGATTAATTCCGTGAATAGTTTGTACTGTTGTAAATCACCTAGCAAAGTATAAATTTGGGATAGTAATGGGTTAATTATTAAAAAAAATTAAAACTGAAGCTTGTTTTTCATTTATTCCCTGTATTGAGCTGAATAATACAAGAAAACTAATATTTACACTTCCGTGAAAATAAATATGAATGCTAACCTGGAGAAAGAACACAATAAATTAGTCTAAAATAATTAAATCGTACATATTTGTACAGTACTCATTAGCTCATACTTTAAGAACTTACTTTAAAGAAGCTTACAAACATTTCAAAGATAAGTTTACTAGCATAAAAATAGGTTTCTCTAAATTTACTGAGTTGAGACCGAAACATTGTGTGCCACTTTGATCAGCTGAAACACACTCTGTTTGTGTATGCCTAACTTACCAAAATGTCAAATTGATGATAGACAATGATAAAATGAATACTGTAATAAAAGGCATAAAAAATGACAAGCAATGCCTAGCAAAAGTACTTTGTAACCCATCAACAATTGATTGCAACATATGGGGAACTGTGTTTAGTGTCCAAGTGAAACTGAGATAGGTACAATTTTGCAAGAATCCTTTGCTGAAAATTTGATTGAACAAGTACAATTCCACCAGTGGATTTCAGTTGGCCAAAGACAAGTTTCCTGAAGATCCTTTCCTTTCTAAAGACCTTAGAGAAATATCCAGAAGAATTTATTGATTTATTCTGCAGCAAGTTGTCTTCTTTGGTTCAGCACGACTTCATTGCGAAACAACAGGGAGCATTGTTTAACTACAGAAAAGAAAATCTCAAACAATCAGAGTTTGCTGCCACCTATGATTTTTCTGAAAATTATAGCATAGCAAGATGAAGCATAGAGGTATCACTGAACAAACCAACAGGTCACAATCCATCCATTTGTAATATATTTCAAACAGGAAAACGAAGTTGAACATGTTAGTTACGTAGTTGTTTCTGACTGCCTAGAGCAGAGGTTCTCAACCTGGGGTACGCGAAATCAAAGTCGGTAATGGCGGACACAAGAAAATATAAAGGATTAAAAAAGTTACAGTATTTTGTTTTTCTTTTTCTCTGTGATTTTCGTGTTCGTGTGAAAAGTAAAAGTTGTGCTAGTCTAACCTACGATCAAAAAAAGAAAGCAAAAGCAAACCTGGTAAATGATTGATATTTTGTCTTCACCAGCCCCGATTATGCATGAATGATCAGTGTGTTCGCAAAAGCTGTAGCTTCACTAGGCGCCAGTGTGGTATACTTTTTATTTTTTGTTCTTCTAGCTAAGGTTTATCGAGAACAATCCGGAATCCTCTGTAAGATTCTTGTTTTTACGTTTTTATTAAAAGCATGATTAAACGCAGACATCATTAATTGCTCAATTGGGATGCATAATGAATAACGACTGTTCTTATAAATCAAACTTTGAGTTTTTATGGATGCTCAATTTGATTGGTTTGATTTGTTTTGTGGCACAAAACTGGTGTTTGTAGGCTATGCGTGCTCAATTTGAAGTGTTTATATTTAGAGTGACTTCATTTCGATATTGTTTGATTTCTCAAAATGGACAAGTGGTTGAAAGCTGGAGATCGGCATCTAGAACTGAAATTCGTACCACCGATTTGGCAGCTATGGAGTTAACTGTGGATCATCAAGATGATAATCATGAAGTGCAAAGGCTGACTGATTGGCCTGTTCAGGTAAGAAATAAAATTGATTTGTTAAAAAAAAAAATCCCTCAAACATCAGTGGGCCTCCGAAGAAGAGAAAATATTCTACGGGTGATGAAGATTGTCCAAAACCACTCTGCTTTCTTTGCTATAAAATGGCAGCATGAAAACAACTTTACTAATACGCCATTTAGCAACTAATTCAACTAACACCAGATTGTTCAAATCTTTGTGTGGAGACATGGGCAGCTTACACACTACGCTACTTTTGCACACAGAAGTGAGATGGCTTTCGCGAGGAAATGTACTCGCAAGATTGTTTGAACTGAGACATAAAGTTCATATGTTTTCTGAAGACCACCCTTTTACGTTGAGCTCTAAATTTTATGAAAGTGAATGGTTACAGCAGCTTGCGTACTTATCTGACATTTTTTTCAGAAATAAATAAATTTAATTTAGGATTACAGAACCATTCCATAACCATTTTTAAGGAAACTGACAAAATCGAGTCTATGATTAAGAAGCTGAATTTTTGGGAATCCTGTATTAAAAAAAAAACCCAGTATGAAGTTTTTGAGACACTTTACAGCTTTTTATCCGAGAACGAACTTAAATTAACAAAATAAGTAAAACCTAGTATAATAGCACATTTAAAAGGACATAAGTTGTCATTCAGACAATATTTTCCAATGATGCAGATATGAGGATTTTAAATCCATTCAAAGAAGCTTTTTTTCAAAAAGCTGAAAAATTAACAATTTCTGAAAAAGAAAAATTAATTGAACTTTCCAATGATTCTTCATTAGAATCTGAATTTTAAAAAAAGAAATTTGACTGACTTCTGGGTAGCAGTGAAAGAAGAGTACCAAGAACTCGGTGCTAAAGAAATAAAATATTTAATACCTTTCCACGAACACAGAACTTGTGGAAAGAGTACTCTCGTCTTATACATATATTAAAAATAAATATCGAAATAAGCTTGACGCAGCTCCAGAAATGAGATTATATCTTTTTTCATTTGAACCCAATTTTATAAAACTCAGCTCCGAAACAAGCTCAATGATTGCATTGAATTTTTCTTGCACTTGAATAACTGATTTTTCGAAATGTAATTTTTAGCTAACCTTATAAGTTAATGTGAAATTATTGTTTTTATTTGCTTTGTCGTTTAACTAATACTACTTTAAAATTTGAATAAAATATAAAATTAAAAATAAGTCCTGCAAATGCCATTAATTCGCGTTATTTGACTCTTAAGCCCCAGGGGTGTAGTGGAGCCGAAACGGCGTTCCGGCACTGCTTTTTTTCCCCCAAGAGAAATAAATGAGAAAAAAAAAATAGTGAAAACTTCCTTAAAACAGCGCGATTTTTGTCACCCAGGTTAGAGCGTTCTGGCACTATTTTTAGAGCATTCCGGTAGTGATTATTTTGCGACTACACCACTGCTAAGCCCTTAAAATTATTCATAAAAACTTCTTTGCATAGACTGATGATTGGGGGGGGGGGGGTATAACAGTATGGGGTACGCGAAAATGAAAAGACTAATCAAGGGGTACGCGAGGGAAAAAAGTTTGAGAACCCCTGGCCTAGAGCACAACACGGTTGCTGTTTACACTTTTAAAAAAACTCCCATTCTTTCTGATATCCAAATTTCAAAAACTTCCAAAGAAGATTTTTTTATTTTTCAGATGGGTCTGCCACCCAATGCAAAAATAAGAAAAACTTTTTGAAGTTCTGCTTTCATGAGGAAGATTTTAAATTTAAAGGAGAGTGTTATTTTTTCAGTCACAGCACATGGAAAAGGGTCTTGCGAAGGAATGAGGGATTCAATAAAGAGACTGGCAGCTTGTGCTAGTTTACAAAGACCATATAAAAATCAAACTCCACGACCACTTTTTGAGTGGGCCGTAAAAAAACATTACCAAGGTAGATTTTGCCTACTCAACCCAAGAGGAATATGCTGAATCAGAATTGTTCTTGAAAAGTCGCTTTGATCAAACATTGGCTATCCAAAGAATAAAGCAAAATCATGCATTCATTCCCGAAACTACACCAACATTATTGGTGAAATCCTTTTCATATGATTTGCAGGGTT
This sequence comes from Araneus ventricosus, assembly GCA_013235015.1. NCBI lineage: Eukaryota > Metazoa > Arthropoda > Arachnida > Araneae > Araneidae > Araneus > Araneus ventricosus. The sequence goes on along the minus strand of BGPR01002542.1, from coordinate 124,427 downwards.
GGTAAAATATCCAAATAAACTTAAATTAGAAGACATATCAGGCTACATCACCACTCTCTATGAAGGAAATTGGTGGCTCGGCTATGTTTTGAAAAAAATGAAGAATTTGATTAAGTAAAAATAACTTTTCTTCATAAAAGCTAATAATAAGTATTGTGCCAAAGTACAAAAATACATACGATTTAATTATTTTACTCTCATTACTGTATTCTTTCTTCAGGTTAGCATTCATATTTATTTTCACGGAAGTGTAAATATTAGCTTTCTTGAATTATTCAGCTCAATACAAGGAATTAATTAAAAAAAAAGGTTCAGATTTAAATTTTTTTTAAACAATTATTATCAACCCAAATTTATATTTCGCCAGGTGATTTACAACAATACAAACTATTCATGGAATTAATTTGAAAATTAAAATATGTACGTTTTGAAAATTTTAAATTAAATTTTGACAAAACATTTTCATATTAACCTATAATATGTTGCATACCATTGGAAAGAGCATGAAAAATGCTGTAAAATGACACCTGCCCGAGCTCTCAATTAGGAGAGCGCCTAGAGCAATTCAAAAACTTTCCGCTTGTGGTTTACATTGCTGTAAGTCAAAAAAAGAGTCCACATATCTCGATAAAATTTGGTATTTTTCCAAGTCTATATCAATAGTACACCTTTGTCAAATTTCATGAAAATCTGAGATGGTGAGGTTTATAGAGTGTATTGATTTGACATGGAAGGACCCAAAGAGAGCAACCCTCGATAACAATTTCAAACAAGAAAGCGCAAAAATAAAAAAAAATCCGACGGTTATGTTTAGTAGCCCGGCGATGACGCAGCCTGCGCTATACTCATTACAGATATGTAAGTTGGTCAGAATGATCTCGCACTTAGTTCTAACTTCATTACACCGCATGAAGTGACTTAATGAAACACTGGGAATATTTAAATCGAAAGTCGTTGGCTGGAGATGTTCAAACACTTTCACGACAATAAATTAAATCATACGAACTTTCGTATAATTATTGAATATATTCTATGTCTGCCCGGCACTAACTAAGGTACCTGTAGAAAAGGTATATTTCAATTACGCACGAGCTATAAAACACAGTTGCAAGTCGCAATTTAAAAAGCAACGGTAATTACCAAAATAAATTTTAAGAAATTCTGCTAAGAATTTCCTTCTTTTTTTAAATAAACACAAGTATTCTGAAGCAAAAATGTTCTTCAGAATATGAGTTCGCACGAGTTATTTATTTTTACGTGCTTATTCCTGTTCTTTTCATTAATAAATAAAAACGGAAGAAATGTGTTTTCTTGAATTCACATATTACCTAAATATTCAAAAATGTCCCGTTTTGAGGAAAAAAATAAATGACCACTTTAGGTATTCTTTTCTTAATACATCTAGTAAAAAAAAGCTTTATGACTATGCTTTTGATTTATAGTATTCAAGGTCTGGGGAAAAAAAAAAGTTTCCTTTGTACTTCTCGAGAAAATTAAGCACTTTTCATGACGCTACGCAACCTGTGAAAGTATATTATCTGAAAATGATAAATATATATTAGACACTAAGAGTAAGTTTTAAGATACCAACGATGAAGAAGAGAATATTAAGAATATATTATTGCGCAGAAAATAAAACTGCCGAAATCTATTCTAAATGTGAGAAACATGTTTGCGAAACTAAATCCTTTGTAACTGCATAAAATTCAGTTGACAATAAATTAAAAATTTTCTATACCTTACCATTATTACCTTAAAATTATTCCGTTAAATATTTTAACTGAAATCAATGTTATCTTCATTCAGTCAGAAAAAAATTGGAAATTTAACAGGTTATGGTACCAATAGTTTACGTTTAGCGCTAAATGGTCAATTTTTCAACATATCGGTATCGATTATTTTACGATATTCTAGAATGAGTCAAATTCTAGTCGGTTCGAATTACCGGGCCTGTTCCTTCATTAATATATCTTCCGATACACAATACTTCCCTTGAGCTTTCAGATGACTGTCAGGTGCATTTAGAATAAAGACAATATAAAAAAACGATATTAGAACATATTCAGTCACTATGCTATTAATTATCACTAAGCAATAAAAGTCACCCCTGAGAGTCCTCATTAATTCAAATTAATGCAAATATACCTCGATAAGATATCAAACCAGCTATATAATTACAAATGTTATTTTCATATGAAGGAAGATTTATTGAGGTCTGACTGCAGTTGGAAACTTAGATGCTATTATTTTATTTTAGGAAAAAAAAATATATTATTACATTTGTGATTTGAAGACCAAAATTATAAAAGTTTTTGATATTGTCGAAAAATAAAGAAGAAAACATTATGAAAAAAACAGTAGAAGGTAATTAGATAAACACGAAAAAATTAGAATTATATTTTGTTAGTCATTATTAAACAATTACATTCAGAACAAAAAGAATTTTATTAAAATATTTTAATTTTTTAAAAAATATCGTGAATTCCTAAGTCTATGTAAAGCTTGCTTAATATTTCAGAGCACAGTCAACGATGGATTACACTGCTTGTTAAAATATTGAAGAAAATAAATAAATTGATACGAAAGTTCGATGATAGAGAACATAGAAAAATTCAAGTATTCATTGCAATCGCAAACTATAATGAGCTATTTTAGATAAATACATAAATCCTAAATTCACAAAAATGACATCTGATGGGTTGCTCCTGAAGAAATTGAGCTTATTAACTTTTCAATTATGTTTCAGTAATTCAAACAATAACATTTCATGTAACAAACAATACCCAAAACAATACAGCGAAAAATTAAGACAAGGAGAATTTGTCATTTAACATTCCATATTTAGCACTTAAAGACTTAATAATCAAATTTAACATTAAATGCAGAAGGAAAAAAAAAGTCTCCTACAGTCAATCTACTCCTTTTAATGGCAAAAGCAAGAAAATAATAACAAATTAAAATAATAACGGTGAATTCAAGAAATCAAACTCTACTTAAAAAATGAAAAGTAAAATTTAATAATTAAGCAACTATTTTATTCCCAATAAAGAAAAAAAATTAAGATTAATCTAAAATGACTATATATTAGTCTAACGCAAACGATGATGTTTCTAATGTAGATGACAATACATTACTTATATATATATAAAAGAGGAAAGTGTGTGCGAGTTCGTTTTTTGGTTCTTTATGCACGCTCACATCGTTGGAGTTACGACGACCAAATTTGACACAGTGATGGATTATCAAAAGAGGAAGCTAAAGCCGTAAAACTATTTTAAAATTCGAATTAGATTTTTATTTATTTAATTAAATAACGAAAATTAAGCTATTTTTAGACGTTTTTCGCCAATAACTTCTGAAATACTTATGGTACGAAAATTATTTTTACATCACCTTAAAGAGCAAAAAATTATCTTTTTAATGATATAAATTTAAATGTTTGACAATTGTTTTTCTTTAACTGTAATTAACGTTTCAAAATTCATTTTAAACTCAAATTGTAACAATGCTTTTATTGATATAAAATCAAATTCAAACCAATTTATTGTTTCATCAAATCCTTTATTCACGTGTTTTTACCACTGTTAAAGTTAAGAAAATATTGCTTTTTTTTTGTCAAGGTAGACTTCCGCTGTTATTTTTCCTAGCATGCACTTAACTTCCGTTTTTATTTCGTAGCTTTTAATATACACTCAAATATCCAATGACGTTAGTTTAGTTACTACGCGATGTTTCGTTTAAATTCCAAAAATATTTGAACGATCCTAACCAGTGTGAAGCGGCGTAGTGACCGGGGAGTAAGTGAAGTATAGATGTCGCAGATGCCAGTTTTACGGGAGCCATGGAGACAAAACATTACTGAATATATACCAGTTTTTAAAGCAAAATATTATTAGGGGGCGTAAAAAAAATACCAGGCCCCGAGGGCCATTTGCGCTTGCTAAGCAAATGATGACTGGGGTAGGAAAAAAAAAAATCCCTGGGCGCCACTTACCCACGCTGCGCCACTGACTATGCTGACAAAACGTTAATGTGTTTGTGTTACTTTTTAAAGTCAAATACAACAAGGAGCCAAAAAATACCATGTCCAGGGCGCCGTTTACGCAAGTTAAGCCTCTTATGATGAAAGGGAGGGGAGAGGAGAAAAGAAATCATAGTATGACTCAAGCGCCACGCTACTGTCAGTATGTTAAGTCATTAAAAGTTAACCAAGCCCCGTTCCTACCGAAGAGAGAGGGCCTACGGAGAAAAAGAAGGAATGATGCTTCCGGTCAGGTACACAAACACCGAAAAGAAGAGAATGGGGCCATAAAAAGCATGATATGAAGTATTTGTTTTCCCGGTAGCAATGGTGGGGATGGGAAGATGGAATTCCCAAGGGTTGTCAAACTCGTGTGAAGTGGTTCAAAGTACGGAGACAAAAAGACGAGATTATTTTAGCTGCTGGCCGAGGGGTCAGAGACACAGGAGAGGGAAAAAGAAAATCAACGAAAGACGTTAACCTGAAAAACTGTTTAATTAAGTTTAAAGTGTTATAAATACCTAGACATGAAAATATTTCTACCCTCAGCAACACCGGGTACATAAGCTAGTGTTTTTATAATTTCTTTTATTCAAAATATTTATTTTTGAAATTTTTATAATAATTACTTAACACCATTCGGCTTACTCAATTTTTGTTAATCAAATGGGTAACTTGCTATACCAAATTTTTATGGAACGCAATGGTATTTTTTTTACTAATGACATTTACTTAACATTATTTTATTAGTGGATAATATTGACAGTAACAGCAGAGAAACGTAAAAATAAAATAATGGTTAAAAAATGAGATCTTAATGTGTATCCATAATCTTTGTATGAAAATCCTGCTCCTTCCAAGGGTTTATTCTTCATTATGGTTTCTGATTGATAAACGCATAAGACATTGTCGCAACTCCCTTTATTATCTAGAATAAAATTTAAAAAAGCACCTGACAAAAATGATTAAAAATTAGCAACAAAGGAAGCGGAAAAGAAATTTTTTCATTGCCATCCCACCGAATAATGGAATGAATTTTATCAAAATACCGACAGATGGCAGCACGACATTTTTATTCAGTGTAGAAGAGTTACGAAATAACTGATTTTAAAAATCAGGGGATGAAATATAATACAAATATGAGATAATAAAATGAAAAGAAACATATAATTTATTTTTACATGCAATGGGAGTAGCGAACTCCCTCCCCCATTTCAAATAAATTATTTCCCAACAAACTTTTTTTAGTTTTTCGAAAATCTACCATACCACGATTGGTATTATACAATTCAATGCCTAATAGCTGAACAGTTTTCGGCACTTTTTCCATCTTAAGAGCGTTTTGTATTTTGTAGCAAAACAGAGCATACATGCTGAGATTCAGCACACATAATAATTTTGTTTTTAATTCTGAAGATCGACCTCTAATGAATGATTTCATATTCAGTAATACAGTAAAGCACCGTTAATACGTTTTTCATTTATACGTCGTTTCATCACAGACCCAATTCATTCACATTTATAGTAATGATAAAGTATTTCGTTTATAAACGACGCAAAGCTTCGGTTATACGTCGTTTTACCCCGTTCTAAAATGTGAAAATATCCTTCTTTTTAGTATGTGAGCTGTGATAAAGATATCACAATTTCGAAATTATTCACAATTGATAAATTAATAGAAGACAAATTGTCTGGTGCTAATTTAAGCGATGATGAAAAAGTTATTTCACTTCTATTTAGAGACGCAATGGACTCCACTGAAAAACTTCCAACTTATTTCTTTTGTCAAAAGAACAGTGAAAAAAACATTCAATGAACTTCATTCGATTCATAATGATGTAATTAATACTCACAATCAGCACGTCGGACGACGCCTATAGATTTTCTTAATTAAACGCCTACCTGCCAGCACATAATGAGTACTCAAGATACGCACTAAAGCTATGATTTTTTTTCACTTTTATGATAAATATCTAACCTTAAAATTTAATTATTAATTTCTACACTATGTAAAATTGCACTAGTACTACCTTTAAAAACTTTAAAATCAATACTTTTAAATGAATTTTCATTTGTTTCCTTAAATTCGTAATAATCAAAATTATTCAGAAAAATTTCGATTATACGCCGTTTTCCGTCAGTCCCTTGAAAGACGTATAAACGGTGCTTTACTGTATTTTGAGATTAGGGGATATGTTAGCTACTTATGAAAAGTCCAGTCAGAGTTGCTAGTTTTTGCGAATTCAATTTAGTTTGCTTAAACAAATTTCGAAAATTGTGAATTCATATAAGTTTTAACAAAAAGGCAATAAACACAACTTAAAATTTTTCAAAACATAAAACAACCGACTTCGGATTAATACTTAAATTTTAACAAAAATTTGAATGGAATTGTTTTCTAATTAGAACAGACAGAATATGCTAAAGAATATATATGTTACGGTTAATGTGATAAATCGGTTATTATGTATAGTAACCGAATATTCACATTGACCTAACATACACACAAAAGCAAATTATATGCATTTTTTCCCACCATAATATGTACTAGAAAAAATATTTCCAATCAGAAGTCTAGTTTTTCGAATAAAATATTCATTTTCTAAAAATTGTAAAGAAAATGCCAGAAAGTAATCTCTCATTATTAAACCAGCCTGTAGACAAATAATTTAACTGAAGATAAAATATTTAATTTTCGCAATGTTTGATAAACGCTTTCATTCACAGTTTTAGGAAAGAGTCGATATATACATACAGTAAACAAAAAAACTATTCCTAAAGATCCCCCGTCCCCAAAAAACTAGGGATGTAACGAACAGTGATTTGGCCGAATAACCATGAAATATTTTCCAAATTTTAAATGAAAAAATTTAAGAATAAATAACACTGAGTTTTTATTATTTGTATGTTTAAAAAGATGCTAATATCTTTATATATATATTTGTAATAATTTAAATGTCTTAATTCCAATAATAAGAAATGAGAAACTCCCTTTAGCGATTGCTTCAAAGAAATAAGTCATCATTGCATAACATGACAAATACAAGAGAAAATTGAATGAATAAATTAAAATTACTAGAAGTAAATTACTATTTTTATAAAGAACTTTTAATAGGTAGATAAAGTTTCCACTTAATTGGTGGAAAAAAATATCTTTCAGTACCTGCAAGCAATATATAGTGACCGTTTATTTTCTGAAGCTAGTAATATATATGAAACCATATGTTTATGTATATCTATAAATGATATGCAACATTATTAAATAAACTTACGTACTATGCAACTTAAAATTTGACAGATGTTAGATTTTTTATAATAAATTTACCGAAATATAATTCTGCAACATTCTTTATGAAATATATTTAAAACATTTGTTAAAAACATCTCATCCTGAATTTATTCTGCCGAATATCTGTTTAGCATTCGGCCAGACTGAATGTTTGGCCGAATAAGGCCTCAAACTTAAAATTTGCTACATCCCTAGTTGATATTATACGTGTATGAAACCAAACCAAACCAAACAGACTTGCTCCTGAAAATGCTGAAAAATTATATGCAACTTTAATAAATGCACCTATGCAACGACTTCAAATTGGGTAAAAATTAGGAGATTTATTGATAATAAATGCACTGAAATTTAATTCTGCAATATTCTTTGTTAAATGTGTAGTTAAAAGCACATTTAAAAGATTATTATCCCGAATTAATAGGCAGATATTCGGCAGGCCGAATATCTGCTTACTATTCGGCCTACCGAATATTCGGCAAAAGGGTCGAATACTGAATAGTTGCCAAATATTCGTTACATTCATACAAGAAACACTATAATTAATGCTGTTACCGCTATTCTCTAATCATCAAATTCAAGAGTTATAACTTATTAAGCTAGTATTGTAATTTTATTCATTGTAAATGCAATCATTATTGGGAAAAAAAGAATTAAATATTAATTTCTTAAGAGAGGAATGACAAGAAAAAGAAAAGCAAACTAATTAAATCTATTTTCAAACATAATTTTCCTGGATAATATCTGATCAAGGTTTCATGTACATTAATAAGCAATTTAAACTTTTTAAAAGTATAATTTGACTCTTGTATTAGAAAAGAATATAAGAAAATTTCGATTCCTTTTTCCTCGCGCTTATTTATTCGTAATCACTCATTATCTATATAAAAGTGAAATTTCATAAATAGTTTGTACATTATAGAAATTCAAACTAACGAATAGATTTTCTTTAAGTTTCTCTATAAAAGCAACATTTTTCAACATTTTCAGGAGGAAGTCTGTTCCGTTTGATTTCATACACATATAATACCAACTAGGGATGTAACGAATATTCAATATTTGGACTATTCAGCCCTTTCCCGGATATTCAGTCTGGCCGAATGCTGAAGAGATATTCGGCAGAATAAATTCAGAATAAAATGTTTTTTTAAAAGTTGTTTTAAATATATTTTATAAAGAATATTGCAAAATTACATTCCTTTACATTTATTATAAAAAAATCTAAAATTTATCCAATTTTAAAAAAAATCTAACATTTATCCAATTTTAAGTTGCATAGTACATAAGTGTATTTAATAATGTTGCATATCATTTATAGAAGTCTGTTCCTTATGGTTTTATATATTTTACCAGCTTAAAAAAATAAATGGTCACTATATAATGCTTGCAGGTGCTGAAATATATTTTCTTGCTAAATTTGCGAACCTTGGAAATTTTCCCGCATTTTTTTCCAGCAATTAAGTGGACACTTCATCCTACCTATTAAAATATCTTTATTAAAATAGGAATTAACTTCTAGAAATTTTAATGTATCCATTCATTTTTATTCTGTGTTTGCCGTTGCCATGATGACTCTTATTGCTCTGAAGCAATCCCAAAAAGATGAGGGCTTCTCATTTCTTATTATTTGAATTAATGCATTTAAAATATTACAAATATACATAAAGGCATTAACTTTTTTTTTGAAATATACAAATAATAAAAATATTTCACTTACAATCAAAATTAAAATGCTTTTAAATATTTAGTATTCGGCCAAATCACTATTCGTTACATTCCTAATAGAAATTCAAACTAACGAATAGATTTTCTTTAAATCTTGCGCACAAATATAAAGAAACAATACAAAGGTTTCCATGACAATTTATTTAAAAACTATATTTCGATATATGGGAAACATAATTTTATCTTCAGTATTTCCTTTCCTATTGAATGAAAATATTCTATAAATTTTAAATCATTTCATTTGCCACCGAGTTGTTATTCGTATTGCTTAATTAAATTTTGCATTTATTCTTTAAAAATAATTAATAATTTATAGAAAAAATTATCTTTCGGAGGTTTCTAAGAATCTTTTGGAACGTTCTGTAACTTTTCGAGGAGCTACGAGTTTCAAAAAATTATTCGGCAAAACGTATATTCTCATTCTAATATTTTATCAAACAGAATATATATAGTATAAATCGTAAAATGAAAGAGTATAAAACGTAAAATGAAAAACGCAATTAAAGCACAACGTTTCTTCAGGGCATGAAGTTATTGTGAATTGCTAAAATATAAAAAGTTTGACATTTTCTTGCAATCAGTTACGCCTAAGGCTTAAAATGTATTTTTTTTTAAACGCCTTACGGCGTAACTGATTGCAAGGAAATGACACACTTTTTTATATTTTAGCAATTCACAATAACTTCATCCCCTGTAGAAACGTTATTGTGCTTTAATTGCGTTTTTCATTTTAAGTTTTATACTCTTTCATTTTACGATTTATACTCTATCTACCACAGCGCTTTTGGAATTGCAGCTTTTAGCGCATTCATTGAGTATGTGATATATTTTTATATATATATTTGCGCATTATCAAGCAAAATATTTTCTTCTCAGTAACGTTGGGTATATTAGCTAGTAATGAATAATAAGAACATGATTTGGAAATTAACCCTTTCTAAGGCCGTGGGAATATATTTCCCACCAGATTTATCAATTTTTCAATGCATTTGTTAGCAGTTGGCGTAAGTTCTCGCCAAATATTTCGATGAAACAAAATCCTGGATGTTCCAATTTCTTATCTCAAACCATGACGGAGTGTCTTGACTTGGTAATTAATTATTAATTAATAAAATTAACAAAAATTAATGACAACTAATAAGCTAAATGAATTTCTTTTCTTAAATTAATCTCAATACCAGAGTTATTTTATTATACCACTACTAGAAAAAAATGGCCTTATAAAGTGTTAAACGTTCCCGAAGACAGTTTTACAATCGGTGATTATTACTCGAGTATTACTAAATCACCGAAGAACTATTTCAATCAAAAATAGTTTGCAGGCTTATCTTAAGTTCTTAATGAAGATTTATATTAATCTGTATTTCAAATTATAAGCTACTGATCTTTCAAAGCTTAAATTAAACCAGAGAAGTTTTTATAAGTAAGATTACAGCATCGAAGAGCTGTGTGTTAAAATTTCAAGACCAGGAACGAAACGTTCCAAATAAACACATTTAGAATGAAATGAAGTTTGTAATAAAGAGATTACTTTCTCTACTTCAATAACATTTCTGCGCCTCTGTTAAAGAAACGACAGAGGAAGGGGATTATCGTCCAAAACATGTCTTTATACATCAATCATAAGCGTAATGACAAAACTACAAGGTTTCCTTAAGCAGCAATGACACGTCCATTTTCAGAGGGAGGGGGGAAAACTTTTTTTTCTCGAAGAAAAAGATCTCACATTTGGTACGTGAGATACATTTTTTTTAGATATGAAATCGACCCTCGGTTTTTGTTCGGTGAACGGAGGTAGATTTTCTTTCATACAATTGCTTTTTCCGAAAGGAGAAATGATCGCACAGATTGCAAAAATTCTCACAATGGAATTGCATTACAATAATACTAATGTTTTATTATTAAATGATATAAAATGCAATATTATTCATATCTAAATAGTAGGACATTTTAATACTACAGAAAGAACGATAATTAGATAGCCTCAATACAAAATTCCATTTCATGTTACATATAAAAAGGGGGGAGGCAATGGCTTTTTTTACCTCCATACATAACAGGGATTGTGATTGATGAATTGCGATTATCATACTTTCAATTATGAAGAATAATGCAAACAAATATAACATTTAAGTAACTACAACAAGCATATGCGATGCCAAAATTGAAGAAGCGTGCGTTGAGATTACTTGGCTTTTCTTAATTAAAAAATGCAGATTGAACTGATTAGATAAAAACTGACACTACATTTTGAACAAGTATTAGCATTAGGAAACGAAAAGAATACAGTCAGAATTCAATTAAAAACAATTCTTAAAAAACACCTTTTACTCAATCCAAGAGAAATATTCAGGACAAAGTGATAGTTTCGATGAGTGAAGTTTTAACAACACTTAAAAATCTGCAATCGAAAAATCTTTCAAGTACACCTAAGCTTCTTAATTTTTGATTACAACTTTACTAATCTTTTAGTGATATTCGTTAAGTCATTTTAATTGATCTACCATTTTAGTTATATCACACTGCGTTTTACAGACTGGCTTATAACCGAGGTTTAACTTCAATTTCAAGTCTATCCGAGGCTGAAATTTGGATGAATAAACGAAAAAAAGTTTCAAAAGCATCAATAATTATTTACATGACATGACGCCACCCACACTCCTGATGCCTATAACCTCAAGGGTTATCTAACCAGTTGGATGGATGCATGGTGGATAAGTAGAACCACAAAAATTACTCTGGAGCAATCACAGAATCAAAACAAGCTAGCCGCTCTCGCCCCCCCCCCCCCCCCCCCCCCCCCGGGCGGGTTCGCGGCCAGCACTAACCCTGCCACCTCGCTGCTTTGAGGCTAACAGCCACTACTTTTTTTACTTCAGCACGAAGATCAGTGGAACAGACCATAAAACCATAGTTAGATTTCATATTCTTTGTAGATAAAAGATTCCTTTAAAATTGTAAAATCTTTCAATAAACCTCATCTAGTTGTAATGTTTTGTATAAATTTTTTACGAATTTTGGTATAAAAGTTTTCATATCCATAAATACAGATTGAAATCGCCCTAACTAAACAGTTTCCATCACCTACAATAGGTATTTTACAATATTTTTGACACACCATTGTGATGGAACTGTTGGGATCTATATATTTAAAACAATATGGTAAAATCCTCCGAGATTCCCCAGCCCCAACCACCTAACCGATTTCCACAATTTTTTATTTCATTCATATGACGTCTAGATATGTCATCAAGAGTAGCTTGTCCCCCACCAACCCCCATTTCCCACGAACAAAATCGAAAAAACATATGGAGAATGTATGGTGGAGAAGTGTTTTTTCTATTTCGTTCAAAAATGGAGGGAGGGCAGGCGACCCATGAAGACATATCTAGACGTCAAAATCTGTAAATCAAAAATGTGGAAATACGTCGGTGGTTGTTGCTGGCGAACTGTCCAAAGGTTTTTCTCCATAGAAAATGTACAGTGGGAGAGAGCTTTTTCGATTTCGTTCGAAAATGGGGGATGGTGGGGGTCAGGCCACCCTTGATGACATATCTAGGTGTCATAAGCTTTCATATGAAACAAAAATTGTCAAAATCGGTCGGGTGGTTAAGGCTGGAGGAGAATTTTTTCTATGGGGAAAAACCTTTGTTTCATATGAAAGCTTATGACGTCTAGATATGTCATCAAAGGTCGTCTGGCCCCCCCCCACCAACCCCATTTTCGTACGAAATCGAAAAAACATAGAGAATGTATGGTGGAGAAGTGTTTTTTCTATTTCGTTCAAAAAGGGATGGGGACAGGCGAACCATGATGACATATCTAGACGTCATAACCTTTCAATTAAAAAAATATCGCAATCCGTCGGGTGGTTGTTGTTGGCGAACTGTCCAAAGGTTAGAATGTACAGTGGGAAAGAGTTTTTTCGATTTCGTTCGAAAATTGAGGAGGTGTGGGGGGGGGCAGGCGGCCCTTGATGACATATCTAGACGTCATAACCTTTCAAATGAAAAACTGTCAAAATCGGTCGAGTGGTTGAGGCTGGCGGACTCGGTGAAGGTTTATTTTAACAAATTATTTTAAATATATAGATAAACGCACTGTCTGGGCAACACACCCTTAAAGACTTTGGCATTTACAGACGGAAATGATAATAAGCATTTAAACCACATAATTTTATTAACCCCTTAAGGATCGCATTTTTTTGCTATCTAATAAGATGACGTTTCGGAAAGGGGCTGTCATTTTCATTCATCTCAGAAGGCATAGAAAACTTGAGATGCTTATGGATTCTACGTAATTTTTGTGTCAATCTATAAAGCCAATTGATGATTAAATTTTAGTTTATAAGCTCAAATATGCAATAATTCGACGCACGTGAATATCACGGGCGCGAGACTTAAGGGGTTAATACAATACAAGCAGGAAACACACAAATAAAAAAAGTTTGGAAAATAAAAACAATTAAACACAAATATCCAAAAAAAATATGTTCCGAATAAAAAAAAAATGAGCAAAGAAATTAAAAAAAAAAAAAATGACACAAATTGATTGTGCTGATGGTATTTTCAATAATTATTTACAGTTAGTTTCTCTTGAATATCTAAAAATATATTCAATTTTTAAATTACATGTAATCAGCAAATTAAAGAGCGTAAAATTCCCTACAATTGCTTGCTTTTATTTTTGTTTTAGCTTTAATAGTTTAACGGGACTCAAAATCTGCCGCCACCTTGGATTTTATCCCCCTTTTCCTACTTTTTCTTGAATGCCTCGAAAACTATTCGATTTTCAAATCACATGTAATGCAAGCAAATTGATGATCGTAAAATTCCCAACAAATGCATGCTTTTATTTTTTTTCTAGCTTTAATAGTTTCTGAGATATGCAAGAAAAACTAAGACATGGGGATAAAATCCAAGATGGCGGTAAATGTTGAGACCCATCATTTCCGAAATTATTGAAGCTAAAACAAAAATAAAAGCATGTATTTGTAGAGAATTTTACACTCTTTAATTTACTGATTACATATAATCTGAAAATGGAATAGATTTCGAGATATTCAAGAAAAATTAAAAAAGGGGGATGAAATCCAAGATGGCGATAACCTTTGAGACCCATTAACACGGAAACTATTAAAGCTGGAGGGAAAACAAAAGTATGCATTTTTACGAAATTTTAAGCTCTTTAATTTGTTAAATTAATTATAATTTGAAAACTGAATACTTTTAGAGATATTCAGAAAAAACTAAAAATGGGAGGATGAAATCCAAGATGGCGACGCGAGCTTCTCCCCCCAGGATCGGGGACTTTTACTATGTTCAACAAGAGACCCTCGAGAACATTTGTACCAATTTTAAAAACTATATCATTCTTTGTTTTTCTTCAAACCCTTCGTTTATTGTATTATCAATTAAGATTTTTTACAAATTTATTCGTTTTGAGACAAATTATCTCAAAAACTATTAAAGCCTGAAGAAAAATCAAGGTACCAATCTGTAGGGAATCGCACGCTCTTTAATTTGTTAAATCACATGCAATTTCAATATTGAATAGTTTTCGAGATATTTGAGAAAATCTGAAAAGGGGAGGAAATCCAAGATGGCGGCAACCTTTGGGACCCATTATCTCCAAGACTATTAAAGCTGGAAGAAAAATAAAAGCATGTATTTGTAGGGAATTTTACGCTTTTTAATTTGTTGAATCATTTGTAAATTGAAAACTGAATAGTTTTTGAGATATTTAGGAAAAACTAAAAAAGGGGGATGAAACCCAAGATGGCGCCGCGAGCTCACCCTCCAGAACCGGGGACTTTTTATAGTATGTTCATCATAAGCCCCTCACAAACACGTGTACCAATTTTCAAAACTATATGATTTAATGTTTTTTTCATCCCCATTTTGGACCTTCGTTGACTGTATTATAAGCACTTTAGTTACAATACGAAATTAAAAACACGTTAAGATTTACACTCAAATATACAACACCTTTTCAAGCAGTGCAGCTATAAGAGACACGAAATTATTTTTCAATATATTAGTGGAACAAAGCCAATTCGAAGTTGACAGAACCACAATAAGAACTCGATTCATAAAAAAAAAACTTGAATTAAGAAAAGCTGGGTCTAAAAATAATGTGTACAGCATGAAAAAACGACAATTTTTAATAATTAATATATAATAAACAAGCAGTAAGCAATTTTAATAAATATAGCAATAATAATAAAATTTTTAAATAATTTTAAAAATAATAAATTTTAATAAAAAAAACAATATACAACACTTTGAATCCAACAATCGTGAAATAAAACTTCGAAATAAATAGCACAAATCTAACGAGTTCAAATTTAAAATAAAATGAGAAATCCGTTATCGCTTTTTCGATTGAATACATTGTACAGCAGTAAAGTCCTCGAAAGCATTAAAGGCCTTAAAAAAGTATTCACTTGATCACCGAGGACACAAGGTACAGACGTATTTAATAAGAGAAAAAATAAATAAATAAACAACATTTTTTTTCTCGCTATTTTCAGTACCGATTTCAAATGAACCAAAACAAATTCGAATTATCGACGAATTCGAATTAAAAACGCTCGAATTAGCCGAGTTCCACTACATTTTACATGACACAAAACCAACTGGTTTTCCCCCCGCAGAGCAATGATCAATCACATTTAATTTCGCCAACAACCGAAGTCCCAAACATGACCACCACCAACAAAAAGCAACGGAGATAAACAAAGAATTTCATAAATGCTGCAGCCACCAAGTACGCAGTGAAGAGAGACAGTAAGTCTCGCCGAGAGGTCTCTTCAGACACAAGGCTTTTTCTTTCCATTTCTGGCTCACTCAGCAAAGAGACCAGAGGCCGTTCACACACACAACTGCTGGCGTCATTGACGGCCACGCCGAGCGAGTGGGAAGAGGGAGGAGCATCCTTTTCATTCAAGATGCGGATGCCCCAAAACGACCAACACAAATTTACCAATCAATTTCATCAATAACAGTTTTTACCTATAAATGCCAAATGCGGGTAGAATAATTTTGCTGGGTTTTAGAAACATTTGAAACTCTGAAGCCAGCAAGTCGATGAGGACTTTTTTTATTTAAAGTTCGAGAGGTAAACACAAACTCAATATCCACCCTTTGAAATTCACCAACAACGGTTTCATTGTTATTTAAATTAACGAGGGTTCTGAAAAGAATATTTTTCGGAAAAAGTGCAGCTCTGGTCACAATTCGAAATCATACATAATTCTGCTTTTCAAAAAATATATGTCGACATTGTTTGAAGCTTATTATTTAATATATAATTTAATCTTATCTTTATTTTAAAGCATTATTCGAATACAAAAATCATTTAATACATTTTTTAAAGATTAAAAACCATAGGGTATGTACACAGTTCATACAAATAAGAGAATACCATATTACATTATTTTGACAGTCACAAAACAAAATTCTTGCAATGTATTTAAAATAATTGACAAAACCAGAGGACCAGTACCCCAGCCCCAACCACTGGACCGATTTCGACAATTTTTATCTCATTTGGAAGTTTGCGACCTCTAGATATGTCATCATTGGTCGCCTGCCACTCACCGGCCTCCATTTTCGAGGGAAATAGAAAAATACTTCTCCACTCTACATTCTCTAGGCGGAAAACCATGATTGGTAATACACTAAAATTAATCGCTTTTATAATATTAGTATGTTAATACAACTATGAGAAAGTTACGATAAATTACATTAAGACATTATCAATTATTTAAAAGTTTTTTTTAATTTTTTACAAAATATATTTTTCTAAATAAAAAAGAAATGGAAGCAACACAACTCACAGTATCATAAATAAAAGAGGCGCAGTACATTAAGTATATATACATCATCTAACTTTATTACTCCTGCGAATAAATTTCCAAATAAATGCGTGTACAAAAACGGAATACCTGTTATTAATTTTTATGGGAAAAACGAAAATTAAAGAGAACTCCTACCGTTATTTTGTAGTTGCAATGAAAACACGAATTTTTACTTTTAACTTAAATTCGAATAAGCAGAGTTGCGAAAGCACGAATGTCAGTCAACTTGGCAACAGAAAATGATTTTCAGAGACAAGAAGTAGAGAAATATCATAAAATCATCCCATAAAATTTTCGCGTTATTCCAGGTGATAGTTGGTGACATCGTTTTCCAGTAGCGATTACCTAGTAACCTACATATATGTACAACAACAGACACAATAACTCAGACAATTGACGACACTTTGTATTCAAAATAGTAACTCAGTATTTAAAATTGGTAGGCCGCCAAGGAAGTTGGGTAATTCTGACACAGTGGTAGAAATAACCACTGAAATGATGTTTCTTGGAGACAAATGTTAAAGACACAGGCAAATTTGTCTATCCATTCCTTATAGATTTATGCGACAATAAAAGATGTAGTTTCGATAAAAGATTCACGAAATCTATTCAATTTTCAAAAAGTTTTGTTTTATACGTTAATGCCGAAGTCATTTTTCAGAATTTAAATTACAGAATGGAAGTAAAAAAATAATATTTAACAATCAAACGAATGCTAATAAAAATCAGATTCACTGTTTGCAATAACCCCGATGACTGGGGAAAGAAATTAAATATCATACTTCAATAATTTTTACTTAAATTAGAAAATGGAAACTAATCAAATTATACAGGAATTAATTTCTAATCAAAATATAAATCACTAATTAAATACCATATCTTTTATCATCAATAACTACTTTGTAAAAGTGCGCGTGAGGGAGCAGTACTGTAACACGACATGTTTTTACAACATAGCAGCTGAAACTTTCGGTGATTCATCACCTGTCTTCACTGAATGCAAACTTTCAATTGCACGACACATTTGAAATACAATGTGAGAGGAGGAATTTAAAAAGCAAAAGGAGCATTTAACATAGAACAATGGAACTAATTAAAGGAAAAAAATACTCAAGTTAAAAACTGCATTTTAAAAGAGAGACAATTTTAAGTTTCATAGCCTTTTAAATTTGATGGTAGAGTATTTTTTCAAAATTAAATATTATATAAATTAAATAATTCTTTTAAATGCATACACAGAAGCAATTATTTACCAGATTCAAAATAATTTCCACAATAAAAAAAATGTATAAAGTGAATGAAATATCTTTGATAAAAAGGGCAGACAGAAAAATTAACTACACAGAGAAAAGCCGTTTATGATGACACTGGTGAACAATGATACAATGAAAAGCACTTGGGGCAAACTGTATCAAAAATCACAAAATTGAAATAAATAAAATATTGTTTTAAAAAGGAGAAGGAAAAGATTTGGAAAGGAATAAGCAACTTTTAGAATTAAAATGTTATTTACACTACTAACAAATATTTCAATATCGAATAATAACAATCAAACATTTTTCACAATATCAGCTATTACTGTTTTCAGGACTTATATTGATTTTATTCAAAAAGTAAATGAAACAAAGAAATTTTTAACTAAAAATCTATCAAGTGATACGTTTCATGATTTTGCAGTTCATTACCATTTATTTACATCTTTACACGGATATTATTTTAGCAAAAAAAAAAAAAGAATTTCGAAACGGGATTAATGACAAGGCATAAAATATCAATATTGTAACAGAAACATAATCATACATTTAACAACTGTTTCTGCAATTCTGGAAGCCCCCCACACAAAAAATGTTTATCGGAACAGCAATTCAATCACATGATTTCACGAAAAACACATCTTGAGAAATTTCACATGCGCCCACGCAGATGCCTAGTTCAACAATAGAGCAAGATGCTCTGTGCTTCGAAGTTTAGTTCGAGTTAGTTTTAGTTATATTAAACTTCCCGTTTAAAAGCAATACGAGAGCTATTGTGGATCAGACATCGTAAACCATGGTCGGATGACGAGGACAACTGCAAATGCACCCCCATTCCAAAGTTCAAGGCTACACCAACAGGGAGGAAGTTTGAACCTCGATGGACTTAGCGTGTATCGGGTCGGCTAAGTTGGGTGGAATCGAGTATTGAATACAGAATGCCCCGGTCTCGAAACCGAGACTCTACCACAACACCAACGCGGCCCTAATTTAAGCAAGAACATGCGACACTGAAAACACATTCTGTTTTCAGTGTCGGGTTTTAGGTAACAGACCAGCCACCCCCCCCCCCCCCACCGGGGGGGGGGGAGTCACTGGAATAGATTTTTTCATTGCTTTTTTCTCTGGATCCTTAACAGATACTGATCGTTTCAATATCCCAAGACTAGCACTTTTGGAGGATTTTACTCCGGAGAGGGGTGACAAGAAATGAGTAAGATGAGAGCCCGGACTTTTTTATTAGGTCACGCTAAGTAAAACACAAACATCTCCCCCTCCATTTTTCACGTTCCCCCCTATTTTGGCGAAATCAACTCCGCCTGGCGCATGCACAAAAGCGCGGAGGATTTAGGAATCTGAGAACATACAATATTTACATATAGTCCAGTCAACGAAGGCCAAAAGTCGCCGATTAAAAAAAAAAAGGTGTAGTTTTGAAATTTGGTCCAGTTGTTGGGGGGTAGTGTCCTAAACGACATACCAAAAGTCCGGTGGGGGTGCGCGGGGCTACAGGGGGGCGTTTTCAGTTTTTCTTATATATCTCAAAAATTATGGGTTCTAGAGAAAAACACTCAATTACAAAATTAAACTACATGAAATTCCTACAAAAAAAGTCCAATTTTTTGTAGTATCAATAGTTTAGAAGATACAGGAGCATTCAAAAGTAAATATTTCTAAAATTCCTTATTGTAAAGGAAAAATCAATTAAAAGTGCTGAATCTACCACCCTCAGAAAAACATCATACCTATATAATAATTATGCAATGGTAGGATTGTATGTGTAGCAGCGGAGGGGGGGGGGGGGGGCAAACCCATTTGATGAACAGAATTTGATTTGAGTCGTGTTCCCTTCCTCCCCTCACATCCGTTGTCCTTCACAAGTCTCCTACTCGTAGTCCAGTCAACGAATTGTAAATTTAAAAAAAGGTGTAATTTTGAAATTTGGCACAGTTGCTGAGAAGACTGCCGTAAATGAGTTTAATTTTGTAATTGAGTGTTTTTCGCTAGAACCCATAGTTTTTGAGATATTTAAGAAAAACTGAAAGCGCTTCCTTTAGACCCCTCTGCCCCCCCCCCCCAACCGGCGGGGGACTAGAAGTATGTCGGTTAGGACACTACCCCAAAAAACTGTTCCAAATTTCAAAACTACACTATTTTTTTTCCTTCTATTTTTCCTTCGTTGACTGGACTAATATGATTTCATGTTCTGCCGTAAAACAACCCGCTAGAATCAGTTCAATGGTAAAATTTTAATTACAACAACAATGTGTAAGCATATCAGTTATCCATTCCACAAAAAAAGCTTGCACTAACATCTACATTATTAAATCTTAGAAAACCACATTCTTCACAAACCGAAAACTTGATTCAATCTCGCTCGGACAGACGCAACTCACCACAACATTCATATTTTAAAAAATTCTGTTGCAAACTTCGCTCTAATAATTCCACTAAAATGACACAAAAATTCAAAAATAATAACGGGCTTCCCTTCACCAAAATAAAAATCTTGCTCCTAAAGCATTCGACCCCAAAACAAGAAAGGAATGGTGGTAGTGATAGCGGTACCATTTGTCATCAGAACGTGCCACCGGGCTTTACGGAAACGCGGCCAGAGAGGAAAGAAAGAAGGGGAAAGCCGACTTTCGCATACCGGAAGGCCATCTTTCGGTTCTTCCCTCCCCGCGTTCTTTTTGATAGAAGAAATGAGCCGCTACGGTGGTTCATATACCCCCCCCCCCCCACACACGAGCTGGGAAATTTTTATAAATGCTTTCACAGAACTTGACCTACCGTTTCGAGAGATCAGAGTGGAAAAGAGAGAAATAGTCGAATGTCGTGTTGTAAATATTAATACAAGACAGACCTTGAATTTTTTTTTTCAATGGAAACTATTTTAGATCGAAAGAAAATCCCAAGCATAGATATTTCTACGAAAATGGATAAGCAAATGTTAAATCCCGATGGATTCTTTAATTAATTTTGCTTATTATATTCAGAAATTCAACAGGCAAGCAATGTAAGAATCTCTAATAAAAGATTTCTAGGGCTATTCTGACACGAAACAAAGCCCATTTTTTAAAAATTTTAAACCAGTGAATCAAATAACTTTAAAAAATCTAAGATTTCCAAAGATGGGAATAAACTGTTATGAAAAAAATATACCTAAATGAAATGAAAATGGAACCATGACCAAAATGAGGAGTATAACATTTAAAGGAGGAGGAGGGAAAACCCAAATACAACAAGTTTTAAAATTTACTTATTTTTTTTAATGGTTATGTTGCTTCAGTAGGCGATATTAAAAATAGAGTAAAAAAATGGATATTAAAACGAACTCAAATAGTAAAAAAATAATAACTTATTATTGAATTAAATTAATAAATTTGAATAAAACTGATCATAATCACTTTAATACGGATATTAAAATGAGTGCGAAAAACGACGGCTCTTTCTCTCTCTCTCTCCAGTGGCAAACGGCTAATAAGAAATTCAAAAATTAAGTAAGTCATTCGGAAGTGTTATTCCTTAAAACGCCTCTAACGTTTGAAAAACCGACTCTTAAAAATGTTTTTAATTTTTTTGCAGTAATTTTAAAACTGTGTTTTAACTCCGTAAATTAAAAACATAACCGTCACAGAGGACAGGGGATGATAAACCTTATATCTATTTGCCGACATACGTCGTTCAAACAGTTAATTACCATTTCCTATAAATGACAATTAAGTATTTTTAAGGAATTTGTGTCAATCAATAGTTCAAGAAGAACAGGAAAGAAAGTCGCTATAATGTGAAAAATTCCAACCTTTGATCTGGTCATGAATGTTAAAGACTTGAATATGACTTGGTTCTAGCCATAAAAAAAGTATCACCAAACTGAAATAAAGTTCCAAACCAAATTGATGTGTTACTTTCACAGTTAGTATCAGAATATTCTCATTTCTACGAATGACATGGATGAAGTAGTACGTTGATCAATTGAAAAATCGAAATGTGTTCGGTCAAGTAAACAGCTTTAATAACAGTTTGGATTTCCAGGTCTTATTGTGTGATGAATACGTTAAGTTTTCTTAAGCCTTCACTGAAGCAAAGCTGAATGGAACGATATCTATTTCCTATAAAACAAGATCGAGAAAAATAGCGATGACGCAACATCTTAATAAACCTGCATGAAAAATAGACAAGTAGTACCATTATACTACTCTGTGTAAATATTGTATTAAAGAGATTGATAATTAAATTACATATTAATACGAAATGCTTGTTTTATGATTTTATCCCTACGTTTTCACGAAAAATCTACGGAGCCGACCCGAATTGCGCCTTTCTTATGTTATATATATGCGAGTTTTTTTCTTTTTTTTCTCTTTTTCATGTCGCTATATCGCGGAAAAGTTGCTGATGGGTGAGAAATTAAACGTGGAAAAAATTAAGGATATGAATTGATATCTTCAGCTCGCGCAACGGCCTAGAAAATCGTAAAAATTGACTATTTTTTGAAAAAATTCTCTTTACCTGTTTATTTTAACAAAATCCGTCCATAATTTCCTGTGGCATGTTCCCTCCAAGATTGACAAAAATATGTGAAATTACTTCAATATGCAATTTTCAGTTCCTAACTCTCAACATAATCTTTATACCTCATTTTCTCGACGAATTGCAACAGATAGATGTATACGCACAAAAAAAATATTATTTAGGTCTAAAAATATAGCAACTTTATTTATTTTCTTTGTTTATTGTAACACAATGCGAAACTAAGCTCTAAAATTACAATATCATTTGTTGCTTAAGAACGAATGGCAAGAATGCAGAAAATAAAAAATTTAACAGACATCTAAGGAAACACTTTAGCACTTAAAACATAGTTATGTCTCTTAATTTCGCATTTTCTCGCATGGAATTGTACTTTTTCTTCTCGCCAAATGATACTTGGAAGTCTGATTTATGGAAAAATTCGGAAATAACGGGCCTAACCCCGATGTTGATGAAACAGCACCCAGTACGGATAAATGATATCTTCTAAATAATGAAGCTGCCATAAAAGCGGCAAAATACCATGAAATTTTGGCTATTTGCGATCATACCCAATTATCACATTCTAGGTGGTTAACAGCATACAAAGTCCTCGGTGAGTAAATTAAGTGAAAAGAACCTTCTTTTGAAATCGTCTATGGCATAGTAAAACCAAGAAATAATTTACAGAGCCCAAAGCATGTGTTCAAGGGAATCAACACAACTCGTTACACTTCTGAAAACTTTCTTAAATCTATTGATCCTGTAAACAAATGCAATGCATCTTTTCACTTGTACTGATAATATAATTCAGTTCAGGACATTGGATGAAAGACAATACATCAGAGAACTGGGCATTTCTTTTAAAAAAAAAAAAACCCTGTATACGAAAATTATTCAAATGGATGCTTGCAATTTAACTCCTTCCCCTGTGTTGCAAGACATTAATGATGACGAAATAAGTTCCTCCTACTCGGTCTGGTTAAGTATCTGAATGGAACGTTTGTATGTTACAAGAAAGCAGTTGAGCGATATGTCAAACTCGTATCAGAAGCAGTCTCGTATCAAAGCCTCGGTCTCACGATCATAATACGATTATACCCCCCAAGCCACTTGCGTCGTAGGGGGTTTATGGCCAGTCGGATCGGTCATCAGGGCGTATGCCCGGGGGCTATTCGCACCGCAAAAAGCTACTTTAGGAGTCGATCAGAAATCGTTAATAAATTACAACATATAGCCAAATTTATTTCCTGTCCCTTTCCAAAACCTTTGACACAAAAGAAAAAATAATAAACTGTAATGACGTATATTCAAAATAAATGAACAACAGCAGATAACAAGATGGTAAATTACCCATAGCATATTTAATCATTTGAAATATTTCGCACTGTAAATAAAATTGAACCCTTTTATTTTTATCTTATTATAAAAGTCTATGATTGCTTAGAGTAATTTAAATAATTTTTTCTGACTAGAAGGTGGATTCATATATTGATATCCTAATTTTTCTTTGAGAAATCGCATTAGTCAGATTATAAAAAAACTTAATTTACGAGAACCTAATCCCATATTCGTGTCCAGGCCCTCAAAATCTAAAGGGCAGCGCTGATGAGAAGCATCGCGAAACGTTTGTGGAAATCGAGAAGCAACGCTATTACTTGCAATGTCCGAAATTTCCTATAAATCAGAATGCCAAGTATCATTTGGTGAGGGAAAAAAAGTACAATTCCATTCAAAAAATTTAAGAGACATAACTATGCCTTAAATGCTAAAGTGTTTATTTAAAGGTTTGTTAATTTTTTTTGTTATTTTCTGCATTCTTTAAATTTGTTCTTAAGCAACAAATGGTATTGTAGTTTTGGAGCTTAGTTTTGTATTGTGTTACAATAAACAAAGAAAAGAAATGAAGTTGCTATATTTTTAGACTAAATAATTTTTTTTCATGCATATACATCGATCTGTTGCAATTCACCGACAAAATGAGGAATAAGGATTATGTTGCGAGTTAGGAACTGAAAATTGCATATTGAAGTAATTTCGCATATTTTTGTCAATCTTCGAGGGAACGTGCCACAGGAAATTATGGGAGGATTTTGATAAAATAAACTTTATTACTCTTAAGAAGATCAGCACTTAGCAACTAATGCTAAAATAAACAGATAAAGAGAAATTTTTCAAAAAAATAGTCGATTTTCATCAATTTTTACGATTTTCAAGGCCGATGTGCGCAATCAATTTCCTTACTTTTTTTCCTCGTTTAATTTCTTACCCATTCGCAACTTTTCCGCGACATGGGGAAAAAAAAATTAGGCCCACCCTATTTATTACACAATCTCTCCTCTAAAAAGAAAGTCGAATTAAAGAAATACTGATCCTTGTGTGTTTAGAAAAATCCCAGGAAATGATATCAACACTTATGCAACTTACCCCTTCATGAAACATGCTTCTTAAGATATGAAAACTATTTAATTTATACTTCCCGGCGGAGGATTTAACAGATGGCCTTCCCCAGCGGTTTCCATAGAAACGCTGCATCCCCTTTAGACTGGATAAAAGAACAAACCAATATCCAGGCACCTTCCCTTATTCACAACAGATAGTTCAAGTTAGCTGAGAATAAATTTCGAAATAACGTTCCCTAATGTTTTTTACTCGACATTTATAACAATGAAAATCGAGAACTATACTTCCTTGATTATATCAGGGTAAAATTTTATTACTCAGTACTATGAAATTGAAATGAAGGTAATATGGCAACAAATTATATCTACTGATTTGAAACGTTTTTTCGTCTGTAGGGGGAAAAAACAAACAAAAAAAAAAAAAAAACTCCACTTTCACAAGAAAACTTTCTTCGTGATCCCACTTCGCTGCGGGGTGGGGTGAAGGAAAAACAAATGAAGCGTTAGTAACTCCTTAAAAGGCCATTTCCCCCACAGTAATGGTATATTAAAATATTTTTGGGACTGATATTGATTTAAGAAAAGAAATTCATTTAGGGATGGGAAAAACCTACTTGTTTTTTTTTGTTTTGGTTAACCGGTTTTTTTCGGTTACTTTTTTGTCCCGATTATAATCGGTTATTTTTTTTAAATCCAATAACCGGGTAAAAAAACGGATCGGTAGACAGGCCCTATAAGAAGAATAAAATTTACCAATTTATGAAGCTTTGATTTTCATCATCTTAGGCCAATCAACGACAACCGCTTCCTAGAGGCATTTGCTGGTTGGCGGATTACTGAAAGAGTCTTTATGAACAGATAACTATTGGCCAATGTTTTGAATTCCTGTAAAAACAATGTTAATAAAAACTTGTATACAAACACAGTGTATTTTTTTTATAAAAAAAAACCCCAAAACCGGTTATTTTGAGCGGTTAAAACCGCCAAGTTAAACCGGAAGTGAAAAAACCTGAATAACCGAAAACCGGTTATTTTCGCAATAACCGCCATCCCTAAATTCATTTAGCTTATTCGATAAAATTAATTTTATTTGTTAATTAATTAATAATTAAGTAACAAATCAGGACACTTCGTTATGGTTTGAAAAAAGAATCGAAACATTTAAATATTCACTTCATTTAAAAATTGGCGAAAACTTATGTCAACCTTCTTTTTAACGTTAGGTGTTGGCACATCACTATTTCAAAATCATAATAATAAACTGATAATTAATTTGATTGTTAAAACCACATAATAAGGTCAAAGTATTTATTAATAGCTTACAGTGGTTATTTAAAAACTTATGAATTTAATTGTAAGAATGCTTTTCACGGCCTTTGAAAAGGTTAATAAAACAAAAATATATTTCACATAATTATCTGGTAAACTTTTTGTTAAAGTTTTAAAGAAAACTGTTTTTCATTTCCATTTATATAGAGCAAGGTGTCTAAAAGATATTTATATTATCGGAAAAATCAATTTCATTATTGAGAGAATCTAGTGAGAGAAAGCTAGACGTATTAAATGGAGACAAGACCTAGCCTCTCATTGATTAATAAAAAAAAACCCACACATACAAATATTAACCTAGCATAAACCAAAACCATTTAGGTGCTTCGAATAGCAATGTCACTTACGTTTTAACAATATCAACGTCCGAAGGTAAGAACTTGCGAGTTCAACCACTCCGTTTAAGGCCCAGCACATAAACAAGATCCTTACCCCCCCCCCCTTTTTTTTTTCTCTCGCAAC
Source organism: Araneus ventricosus (assembly GCA_013235015.1). Classification (NCBI taxonomy): domain Eukaryota; kingdom Metazoa; phylum Arthropoda; class Arachnida; order Araneae; family Araneidae; genus Araneus; species Araneus ventricosus. Next base: position 97,573 of record BGPR01002542.1, on the reverse strand, counting down.
CACTTTTCAGTTGCAAAATTAAAATTTTCAAAAACACGTCATTATTTATATGTTAGTAGGAAATATTTTTTTAAAATCCAAAACATGAAGGTCAAACAATGTCGTAAACTGTGAGGTGCTGATAGAAATACTCTTCAGTGAATTGGAATTTTAGTCATATTCAAAATACATTTTTAATGAATGTTTAGGGATTTTCTTTCGTATGATATTCATTGGGGGTTAATTTTCTTATAGTATTAAAAAATTGTATCGCCATCGGTAACACAAAATTGTACAAAATTTCTAGTTCATTAGGAAATGAGAGATTTGTAAAGATGGACATAATAAAAAATATTACATAATTCCATCTTTCAAAATACGAAAGAAGTCAAAATAAAATCGTGCAAAATATTCCGCGACTCCATTTTCACCGGAAAAGGCTTGATACAACACGACGGAAAATAAACCACCTAGAATTCACCATCATCATTAAATGACAGATAAAAAAAAAAAAACCACTTGAAACAGTTAATCTGCAATCTCAATAAAACAATTTTAGTAAAGTTAGTTTTCTCAACTATACTAGACTGACCTGATGTTCACAACGCAAATATAAAATAAAGGAAAAAACAGTTGCAAATATTTTAATAACTAATTATTTTAATTCGCAAGGACTTGAAGGCTCAACTCACAAAGCTCCCTCAATCAGGAATCTGCTAGTATGATTCAGTGTAACATTTCTTGTTTGAGAAAGATTTGACTTAATGCATGTAGGGATGGAGTCTTAATAAAATTTGTTGAACTATATCCAAAACATCTTTTGGAACCATTTCATTTGCTGGTATCGATTGCCTTGGGTTTGTTGTCTCTTCAAAGTCCACGAACCAGATTTGAGCAAAATGGTGCTCTTCACCAGCATTAGGGTGAAGTGATCCATGATGATGCTAGACTTACCCCTGAGCGGGCCATTTTTGGGGGGGCCTGAACCGAAGTGGGGCTGTTCAACCATAAATGACGCCAAAACCATATACCTGTTTAGTTGGCGGATGTGTTTTTGAGGACTCTATGCGATTAATTATTCAAATTGAGGGATGATTTGGGTTGTTTCCAATGTGACCTTTCCATTCCGCCAGCACAGTATGTAGTGGCACTCCATTCAGCTTGAAAATGCAAGGCCTTTTCAAAATTAGCAAATGTAGCCCAGAGTTTGAACTTCGGTATGGCATAACGCTGGTCAACTGGACACTCCTTCATTTGCGATTATCGACTACATTGTCGAGCCGAGAATTCGGCCTGAACTCTTCACCGTCCATGGCTTTGTCTTCTATGTTTTGGAAACATAACAGTCAAATTGGTATGCACTTTTAATCTGAAGAATTATTTTCGTAGCAATCCTCGACTCTCTTTAGCGCCGATGTCAGGTTGATATGAATTCTCATCGCTTAGGAACGCTTTTTCTTCTTAACTTGTTGGGGGAAGACTAATTTGCCGCTCGTAGACTTAGCATAGAAACTTTGATCTGGCCTGATGTATAAAACGTATTCTTTAAAATTTTATTTTACGGCGATGGAGAGGGTTTAGCGAATTTAATAACACCAAAATCTTTCACCAAAGGTCAGACAAAAGAGTCAAACAGTGATGCAAGAAAAACCTTCTAGGCTTTTTTTATATTAAGCCGGCAATTAATGTGTACTCCATTCCGTCCATTTGTCCCAACACTGGTTTTTTCCCCCCACCCATTCAAGTCGAAAAATCAAGGCACGCCATTCATCTGAAACTTCAAAGTGCGCTGGCAGCAGGGGAGAGCGACCTCCTCCCCCCCACAACTGCTCTTCGATCCCCTCTACAGCTGCTATTTCCCCTACTCAGGTAGCCTCATCGCAAGGTTCCCAATCTAGTCAAATCGTTTGATATGCCGACTACCCTCGCTAAGGGTCCCACCTAAAAAATCGGCGCAAGAAGGGTTGGAATTTTGTTTGGTTTGAATTCCATCGGTTCGAATAATTTGTTCTAAATTTCATAGGTTTTCGACATTGATGACTGCTTTTTTTCTTCCCGTGTTCCAAAATTTCGATTTTGGAAGAGGTATGAAAGGCATGCTTTAGATTTGTTAACAAATATTGAGGAATCTAAAACAAGAAGGCGAAGTTTTTGTGACTCTGCCAAGGGTCACAACTCAGTCAAAGGACCCCTGGTATAAAGAATCATAATACATATATAATGCTGCATTACATTTTTAATATTTTGACTTATTTTAGTAATTCAGTATATGTTTTGCACGTGTTTTTTTTTATATCTGTATTGAAACCTCCCCAAATCAAGTTATCATAAATTATAGGTAGTAAGAGCAACTTAGTATGTAAAACTTAATATCTATATATTAACCCCTTAACTGAATAATTTTCTTTGCTATCTAATAAGATTATCCCTTCTGTTTTGGAAAAGGGATGTCGTTTTCATTCATCTCAGAAGGCATATAAATACTTGAGATGTTTGTAGATTCTAAGCATTTTTTGTGTAAAGTTATGAAGCTAATTAATGATTAAATTTTAGTTTCAAGACTAAAAATGCGGCAATTCGATGCACGAGTATTCTTGGGCTTTTAAGTTAAGAGGTTAAAAAGGTTGAATTCACACATCAATCTTTAGAATTATGGATCTACCACTTCAAATTGTTTAAGAAGTTTTTTTTTAATGCAATTAAAACTCTTTTGGAAGACGGAACTTTCTTTGGACCGCTACAGAACATTTATGATTTGGATACCGTCGATAATCAACAGAAAAAAAAAAAACAGTTATGATACCGTTAATGTATGCGTTAGAAACAAAAGTTACGCATAAATTCAGTTAATTTTCCGCTCTATTAGAAGGGAAAAATCGTTACGTGAATGAAAAGCTTTACAGAAACGTGCTTGGAATTAGAATAAATACTTCACAACAGGACTTCAAAAACATTTGACACAGCTGACATTCAATTATGAAGTATTTGAATTAAAATACAGATTTTGAACACATTTTATTTATTATTTATAAATTTTTTCACCTACAAACAATGATATTGTTTCTCAACAGATAGCCATTTTTTGTTTTCGGAAGCAAAATATTGTTGCGAGACATTTTTTGATGAAATACGAATTTGAGGCAAGGTCAGAAAAAGACAAATAGAAATTCCATTTTTAGTAAACAAGAAGTTTAGCACCGTAAAACCTGAATGTGAAAAAAACGAGTTAATCTGTTTTCTTATTAATAACATAATGTGAAATTTTTAACAGTCCAAAATTATTTAAAAGATGTTACTGAACATGTGAAGTTATTTTTTTCCCATATCATAATAGCAATGTAAAAAGTTACATCAAAATTTTACATCAAAATTTCAAAATGTCACAGCTTACGAAGTTTATAAAGCATCTTAAAAACAAAATTTGTCTTGGAAATCCTGATGAAGAAAAAAACCCATAAAATTTCCGATTATTTAGGTTTTATTCAGTTATAATTCAAAAAGGTTCGAATACAGTGAATTTGTTGCAGTAGAAAAGCTTAATCTGAATTAGGAAAGCCCCCCCCCCCACACACACACACTTTTTTTTAAGTAATAAGGCTTATGAAATCTTAATCACGACAAAAAAAAAAAATGTTTCGAAGCCCAATAAACTTACACGTTATTTACATTCTATCAAGTACACAGAAATTTTTAACACTAGTACGTCCTACACGGCTCCCGAATGCAAGCTGAAAAGAAAGACGACTACGTAATCTACAGACTAACCTACAAGCAAAGAAAATAAACCTTTCCTTCATTCATTTTGATTTGGGCATGGAAAAGTGGATGCACTAAAGAACATTTACACCCAACTCTTTCCTTCCACGAAAGCTTTTCGAGTCCGCCCCAGTGCAAACTATAAATAGCAGTTTATTTTATTTTCCAGAAGAATAACTTTGTTTCGGAACTATATGGAAGAGGAGAGATGTGCTGAAGGAAGGAAAAGAGGATAAATCCGATCGGAGATGATGATGGAGGAAGACGAAGACATGGAGTAAAAGAGGGGAGGGGGAAGCGATCGGAACAAAGCGCCGAAGTTTAAGAAATACCATTAGAAAAGGGAAGACATCTATTGCCAGGTTCATGTTACCTAGAGATAGCAATAAATGATAGTAAGCATTTATCGAAGAAGGATGGTAGGGAACATTTCCTTTCGAGGTTTGTAATTCATAAAAGTAGATGGTTTTTATTTTTACAAGGAAACGCTTCGATAACTCACACCCGGGGGTGGGAATGAAGGGCAGATAACGTAATTAAAATAAAACTATAATGGTCACTAAACAAATGTTGGAGAAATACAAATAGAATTTTATTAACTTCCCTTAAAATATTAGTAAACTAGAATATGAATAGAAAACATTTACCGCATGCCTACGTTTTTATTAAAGTTTGCTTATGACATTAAGGTAAGGATGGTGAAGAATGACATTTTTTACAACTTCTTAAAACGCGTCGAAGCCAATACATAGAGATTTTCGGCAGAAGAAGTTTATATTTTGCAAGAAAAAATTTGTTGGTGTCAATCTTAAGGAGTAAGAAAGATAGGGAAATATAGACACCTACTAATTTATGGTCCTATTAAGAGCAGATTACTTCAGTTTTTCAAATATCTTAAATAATAAAACTTATCTAATATATACGCAGTGGTCTTTATTGGTCTATCAGTTTCAAATGTGTAACATCAAAATGCAGAAATAACGAGACATAGGAATCTGCAAGATGTGCACCTATTTTATGGACAGAAATGTGAGAATTCAGAAATTATTAAAAATAATCTAGGATGAATGATGCTTGCTCATCGGCAATTGTAATCTAAGTTTTAGTTCGCAATAAAGGATATTGTCGAAGACGGACACTAAAATGAAGTTAAAGCAATTCGATTTTATTTACTATTCCAACATCCTAAGAATTTCCTTTTAGCAAACGCGGAATGTGAAGCAAAATAAAATGTATAAACCTCGCCTTTGTAACAGAATCGTTAGAAAGAGAAGCGGGAAAAAAATATTTATTTTTGATAAGAAAAGATAATTCACCTCAAAGCAAACAACACTTGAAAAACTTTGGCCGTTGAATGTGAATGATATTTTCCAACGAATTTCGCATCCACTTTTATCTCGTTTAATAACGATCGAAAACAAAGAAGAATTTTAAAAATGAGAAGAAAAAAAAAAACTTTACGTAGAAAAAGTGAGCATTAACAATCTGATATCCTGTAACAGAATCCCAGCATATTCATAATATAAGCTTTCTACATTTCCAAGTTATTAATAATTCATGGTTACAATGAGCTTCAAAGAAAGGTGTGACAAAGATGATGAATGATACATATATATTGGTCAAATGTAAAGAGTCGTTTGAAAGAAAAGGTTTCAGAAAAAGTGCAACAGTCTTGAAAACAAAATAATATAAGATACTGAAATAATCTGAAGGAGAAACGGAAATCTGCAAACACAAGATCTGCGCTTCTTTACAAAAAGATTAAACCAATCCATCTTCTCATAAATATAATAAGATATCTGAATCAATGGCAGCAATACATAAATTCAGAAAATGAGCTAAATCAGGAAAAAACGTAATTTCCTGTCATACTAAAATATGAAACTCGCAGAAGTTAAACCGACTCCAGAGTCATTATAAATGAGATACACTGAACTAAGGTCGATCATCATCCATTAGAGCAGAAGTTCCCAACCTGTGGTACTTGTACCCCTGGGGTACGCGAAGGACCAGTTGGGGGTATGCTGTCTCAAAGTCGGTAATGACAGACACAAGAAAATATAAAGGATTAAAAAAGTTACAGAATTTTGTTTCTAGTGAAAAAAGCATTTCGACTTATGCATATATTAATAACCAATGCTGCAGTCAGCTTGACAAAGTTCCAGACAGGAGACTATTTCTATCTTCATTTAAACACAAATTTTATAAAACTCAGCTTCGTGAAACAAGGATTGCATTGAAATTTCCTTCCACTTGAATAGTTGATTATTACGAAGTGTAAATCTTAGCTGTCCTTATAAGTTAAAGTGAAATTATTAGAATATACTGGTTTCATTTTTTGGCTTTGAACTAATACTATTGTAAAAATGGAATAAAATGCAAAATCAAAAATAAGTCCTGCAAATGTTATTAATTTGAGTCATTTGACTCTTAAAGCTTACCCGTAATATTGATAAAATTTCCTTTGCATATGCAGATGGTTGGAGGAAGGGGGACATGACAGTAGGGGGTACGCAAAAATAAAGGCTAATCAAGAGGAACGTGGGAGAAAAAAGGTTGGGAACCCCTGCACTAGAAAATAGCTGTCACAGTTGTTTTTAAACCTTATGTTTATAGCATTAAGACTTAAGTATCTTAAAACTGAGTTTGACCAAAAGGTAAAAACTTTTCTAGTTGGAAAATATCACAACTTGTAAAAGAACAAAAAAGAAACTGTGAACATACCTTTATTAATTATTATTTAAACCAAAAGTTCAAACCAAAGTTTTATAATGTGCTTTAAATGAAGACATTTTTAACACACAGCTTCAATGAAAGCAAAATATGTGTTTAATTTTCCACATTTAGGCTTAAGATAATTTTCAACACTTCTGCATTTAACTTCTTGATAAATACATTTTGCATTCATATTTAATCTGATAGAGAGTTCCAATTATTTTTTAAGAAATGGTTCACATGAGATTCTGGTCCAGTACTTCTAACAGTTCCTATTTTGGTATACAATTCAAGCAAGAATTTTGATTTTCATATCAAAAACCCTAAGTGCTAAGGTGAGTCCAGCAGTCACTAGCTGATAGCATCTTTTCTCATGCTGTAACTAAGGCATATAATTAAAAATTTCAGTTTGACAAGTTACATTTTTAAAGTAATACTTTAAAGAATTATCTAAATACACAAAACATTGGATCTCATCTTAAATAAATTTCACCAACAGAATATTACTAAAGGTCTGTCAACAGAAAAAATATAAAACTTTATCCAGTAAGGCAATTAATCAAAATATACTTCACAACTAAAAAAATTAGTCTAAATTTGTTTAACTACTCTGAGATTAGTTAGATGAAGGAGAAGCTAAAATGCAGCCAAGCAACATGAGTGAAATTATAAAAGGAATTCTACGAAGAAACAATTTGAGAAAAATTTTCCCATCAGGCATTTTTTCTCACTTTAACATGCAATAATATTTCAAACCAGTCGTGGTTACACTTATAAAATTCAGCAATGAATGAAAGCATAAAGATAATACAGCTGTTCAATCTTAATGGCTCAGAGGGCCATATTTTGAATTCAGCTTCATTGACCATTTGATTGTAGCTTATGTGCCATTTGTCATAAGTATGCTGACATATTTCAAAACTAGAATCATTCAAAAGAAAATGATTTCAGATAACTGTTATATCAATATAATAATCTTGCTGTAAAAATTTAAACTTAACAGAATTTCTGCTCACAGAACCATATTAGTACTGATCTGAACCAGAGAGCAGAATTCACAGAAGTAGGTAGAACTGTTGATTACATACAATTTGGAAAAAAACTTTTATTAATGCTGATCATAAAAATATCAAATTATTGAGAAACAGTTGTCATTTAAATTTTGTCATCTGTTTTTTTAGAATGAAATTCACTGAAATTTAATAAATATTTTTAAAAAATTAAATATTAAACGAAGCTAAGTGCCAGAATTTCACATGGGAAGCATAATAAATCATTAAGAAAGTAAGAGTTATTACAGAACCAGCAAAAGAAGAAGAACAATCAACTGCGAATTCCTGTTACACGTTAAGGTGCATTGGGTACACCTGTTCCCCATGTGTCTTTGTGTTCTCTTATCTCCTGTGCACTAACCTTTAGAACTTGAATGACTGTGCAATACTGTTCCTGAGTATTTCAAGGACAGTTGCTGGAAGTTGGATCTCTAAACAATGAATGGAATTTAAAGCGCAGCATTTTGAAAACTAATGGGGGACACCTGTACCCCACGCGACTAACAGAGGGTTAACAAAAATTTCAATACAGTACGTATATAACAAAAGAAAGTGTTCAAACATTATTACACTATAAGCAATAATGATACTTGCAGTTCATGAAAATTGTTTTTTCTCTTTCTAACATATACTCTTTTTTTTCCCCTTTCCTCTTCAATATAACTTACAATGGCAAACAGAAATCTTGAAAACGTAAGATTGTATACTTCATATATGATCACCTTAAATTGTAAAAGGAAAAAAAAAAAAAAATCTATATTAAATGACAGTGTCACAAGTGTGAAACATTACAAGAGAGTAAGAAATCAAAAGTAAATATTAAGGAAAAACATTTCCGAATATTAACAACAGATGGTACCTTCCATTCTAAGCTAAATTTATTAATATCCAGCATAAAGCTCCTTATTTGAAAATAGCAATAACCAGGAGCTTTTAAAAAATGAAATTTTGATAATATCCTTTTTAAAAATAGCATATACCATCAAAAAAAAATTTAAAAAAATCACAAAATGATAATCCACCCAAATACACAGCTGTTCAGACGAAATGACTTTGGAATCATTACCACTTAATTAAAAACATGAATTTCATAGTTATTAGCACATTCGCAGCTATTAATCACACCCGAGATTTGGATTTTCTATCTAACTAGATTAACCTTCTCTGCTATCTCTTAACTATACTAGAGAAGGAATCATCTAATTAGATAGAGGGTGTGAGTCAAAGTACGTGATTGGCAGCCTTGGCAGCCACCGTATTAAAAACTGAATTAAGAAAATTTTAAAAATCAAATTACCACGAAATGTCTGAAATATATGAAGCTCCAAAAGAAAAATAACCCACTTAAAGACAAAATACTAATTTACATATAGATATAACTTCATTGTCAATAATACACTTTGAAAATTAGAGATATTAAGTATTTGAATTCTAAAAGTTATTTTTAAGCTAAAGAGCTTATTTGGAACTTTCACTTCTCTCCAAAATATCTTCATTGATATACATCTTTTTACAAGTTCAGAAATACATAAAAATCCAACTATAAATTAATCATTTGTTCAGGAAGTAGAACTTCAAAGAATTTAGAAAGCAGACTTTTCTTACAGATGGAAAAAGGAATTTTGTTCACTAACTGTATGCTAAATTTTAAGTTATGTTTGCTCACAATGAATTAAATACTTGAAAGACTAATACAAATAAAGGGTGGTCAGCCATAAAAAAATGCATGCTTTTGTAAGACTTTCCAAAGGTATCATACGTTTGGCAACTTTAGGGCTGGTACTTATTGAGATTTTCCATATTTCATGTTTTTTGTCCACATGATATTCTCTTTCTTTATATAATGCAGAAGTCATAAAAATTAAATAATATAGTTAGCATCTTTTCATAACATTTGGCAGTGGGAGAAACAGCATTTTAAGTAAATGTGGTTTTTAAACACAGCCAACCTATTCATGGATTCGGTGCAAAATATGATAACATCAAATATTCTGCTAATATAAAAACCATAAGTCAAAAACATGTAAGGAGAATATACCTAATTTCATTCTTCTAGTAGGTCTTTCTGCTTTTGAGTTATGGGTGTTTAAAGAGATTAGATTCCCCCCCCCCCTTTAATCTCGGGGGATTTTAAAATGTGGAGATACAATAAAATCTAGAGGTTGACTTTTAAAAAAAATTCAATACTTTCTCTTCATAAATGAGAGTCATTTTCACTTCATAAATGAGAAAGTAAAAATGATTATGCATATATGTTCGCAAATGGCAGAAGAAATACTTGAAAATATCTGAAATTCCTTTTTAAACTGTTTTCTTATTTCAAGATTTTTATGTTATTATGAGAAGAAAACACATTTTGTGCATAAATAAATAATTTATATTTTTAATATAAATAAAATATAAGTTATTTTTATCTTAAAATTAAAAAAAAATTATCTGTTTAATTTTATCAGTTTAAATGCCATGCTTTTTTCTTCTCTGATTTCCACAATTGAAAATCCTTCCCAATTTCTTTAAAAATTTAATTTTTACTATTGCCACTATAATTTGTGCATATTTATATATATATATATTTAATATTTTCACTGGGTGGAGAATTAACCCTCATATAAATAAAAGCAATAATTAAGAGTGCATATCAACATCGTTCAGGCAAAGGTCACAAAAATTTTTTGATGAGCTACTACTGTCGATTAGAATTTTCAATTAATTATTTTGTGATATGAACTTGTAATCTAAACATCAGTCAACCAACAATAAGAGCAAGAAATCTGTGAAATAATTTTTTACTCTTTATGATAATGACTCAAAAATTAATTAAGTTTAAATTGACTATATCTCAAAACTACAGCTTTGGACTTATTGTCGTCGTTCAAGCAAAAGTCACTAAGTTGCTTATTGCAAAAAGCATCATCTTTTTGCAATGCGTACAAGTACAACTAATTGAAAATTGTCTAATTATAAAATAGAAAATCATCTAAATTTTTCATATCCCATAGATACTTTTTAGATTTATTGTAATGAGACCCCTTTTGGTTAATTAGAATATATGCAAAGATTTACTTGAATGGACTGATTTCATTAAGGTTTATTGCAATAAGCCTGATATCAACATAGGCTTATTAAAAACAGTGCAGATGAAGCTCCATTATCACTTGCATGCTAAAACTTCTGTTTCATCTGAATATTTTATTTATTCACAGAATGTAAATAAAACATCTATATCTTACTCCTTATCTTTAACAACAACTTGGTAGTCAAAATATTTCCACAATATGAGAGGACAGTAGCTTTTGGAAACTACTGGAAAGTTATGTATATGAATTATAATGGTTATCGGATAGGTACAAAAAAAAAATATTTATTAAAACCTGGTTCGAAAGATGCAATTTCTAACACACAAAATCTTTGAAGACATTCCTCTCGCCCCAAATATTTATCTGCTGCAAGGAAGTTGAAGAATATATATATATATGTCACCGTTAAAGTGTATAATTCAGTTATTCTATAGATTAACTGATCAAGTCAGTTAAAGTGTAAAATAAATTATTTATTTCACACTTTACCTAGTTATTCCCTAGTCCCTGCAAGAACATGGGAACATTATCTATCACAATTTGAAATTTATAATTGTTAAAGGAACCATAAACATCAAATTATGCAAAAGAGATTCAATTGAAATTGTATTCCCGGCAAACAAGCTGGTCGCCGAAGGTGGCTAGTTTGTCAATAAGACAGAATTAAATAAGGCTAATATGGACTCATTAGAGCAAGCCAACATAATATCAAACTGATTAAAAAATGCTCAATATTTTTCCAATTAGCCAGCACACTGCAAAATGACAGTATTTTTTTTTAGAATAAGACTGATTTTTTCATTTAGTATATGACAACTGCAATATTTTCCCTGGATGTGAACAACATGCAAGTTAATAAATGCAGTAATTGAAAGTGTATATACAGATGGGCCAAAAGACTGACACATTTCAAAATTTAATAAACAATCAAAATATAGTGATATCAGTGTGCAGTTTTCATTAAATTGTATTATGTAGCATAAATAAATAATTTTTGCCATCAAGAAATAGTTAACAAATCAGAAGTTTAATTTTAATAAACATGTGTACTGTAAAACAGTATACAAATACAAAAAACATAACAAATTTTATGAAGATAATGACAGTACATAACAATGCATTAAAGAATATTTGTCACAACAAAACAAATTACACTGCAAAATAAAAATTTTTAGTCATGTCACCCCTTGTAGCTCGAGCCACATTTAAACGATAGTAAAGTTCAATTCACATATTTGCTAATGTAGACTGGGGGATAGTGTTAATTATTTGTGTGATTTGTTCCTTTAATTCTTCTATGTTCATCATCCGCATGGAGTAAACCTTGTCCTTACGATATCTCCACAAATGACAAGGGGGTTAAATCTGGAGAATGAGGTGGCCATGGTATTGAACCATTCTTTATGGCAGAAAAAAACTTTGTCGCATAATGCAATTTAGTGAAAAACACATACTGATATCACAATTTTTTAATTATTTCTTAAATTTGGAAATGTGTCAAGGACTTTTGGCCCACCCTGTATTTTCATCAAATGGCCTATGTGCATATTGAAAAAAAAATGTAAAAGTAGTGATTTTTAAAAAATATTTGTGTAAACCTGGAGTTTAGGGTGCATGCTATTTTCTCGCCAATTTTCTTTGGCACAATTTTATTTGCTGTCGCCAAACAATGTTTAGGATGCACAGTGAGTTTTTTATAGGTCTCCTGCGCATTCGATGCCTACAGTATCTCAACACGAGAGATTGAGCACGGAATGGCTCCGGCATTGCAAGTGTGTAACAGACAAATTTTTTTAACTTAAAAAAACATCAGCAGCTTCACTTTCAGCAAAACGTAGCTGTGCTTTTTCACTGAGAAACGAAACACACAAGAAAGCATGAACACAAGAAACACCCGACGTCTGAAGACGATGAAACGTAGCAAGGGAACCTTTGTTTCCAGAGAAAACATTCCTTGTTCGATATTTGGAAGCCATAATCAGAAACACAGAGATAAAGAATCAGCAAACTCGATGAACGAAAATCTTTAGAAGAGAAGGAAATGGTTATTGAAAAAAATTGTTTGGTAAATGATCAAAAATTCCAAACAAAGTATTATTCAAATTTGTACGGCGACCAATCAAATAGAAGAGAGTAGACAGTGGACCAGTGGAAATTAGGCGAAATTAAGGACATGCGCTGTAGACTGGTAAAAAAATCACTGTCGGCGCATGCACAAACGATGCCAAAAAATTTTCAACTCGCAACTAAAACAAATGTTGTGGCATGCTCTCTCTTGGCGACAAACAATTGGCAAGCTTAAGTGAAACAAAGTGAGTATGCACCCTAACTCCAGGTTAACCATATTTGCTTCATGCAGAAGAAGAGTGAGTATGTCATTAGGAAAATTACTATTTCTTCCAGAAGAATTTTGCCGAATCTGAAATCCATTATAGATGAACAAATTTAACAAAGTGACCATAAGCCAAACTTCAAATTATTTAGTTATGTATTCACACACTCAGACAGACATTTACCTGTCAATACAGTATTTTATTCTCAGCTGCATTTCAAAATATAATTTTTTTTTTTACTTGACCTGGATATTTTAAGAGAAGAATAAAGTCATGGTGATGTTCCATATTTCAATATAATAGGAAGATTTAAAAAAGAAATATAGCATAATTTCCATTAAAAGCATACTAGGTAGCTTATGTGCTGTGTGCTATATGCTTCTGTAGAATGACAAGATATTCTTAAAAAAGAAAGTTTAAAAATTGGGTGAAATTTTCTTAATTACATAAAAATTAATTTGAATATTCAATATAATATGGTAAATTAAATCAAGACAATATTTTGTTCTTCAGAGCTTCCCACTAACTTAATAAATGACGACAAAAATATGCAGATTTATAATTCCATTTGACAGCAATTCTGAATTTAAAAGAAATATCTACAGCTTTACAAAAATAGACTAATAATACCATTTAGCAGCATTTACAATCCTAAATTAGCATCCAAAGACTTTGTTTACTCAGGTTAAGTTAGCCCTTTAAGACTGGACGTACTTTGTAACTAATGGATTAAATGCTGACTACAACTGAAAAATGTGCAGTATCTGCCATCTAATGAGAAAAATAAATCTGTCTGATGTTCTGGAAGCAAGAATAATTGTTCTTTCCAGCATTTACTGCATACAACTAACCAGGAAGGAGAAATATAAGCTTATGTCTAACCTGCAAGATCGTATGGGCTGGGGTTTAAAGAGTTATGCAAAAGAATGTAGATTAAATTAACAATCACAAAAATGAAATAGAGCAATAAAAAAAAGTTTGTACGATTTTTTGTAAGAAAAAATTATTACAAATGGCTCTGATAGCCAGCTTTAGAATATTAACAAAAATACTGAATAATATGTTCTAACAAAAATACTGAATAATATGTTTCTCGCTATTAAGTGTCTTGTACACATAACATCTATTCTCTAATTTTCATTTTTCTCTTGTCTTCCAACTTCAAGGTTCAGTTAAAATTACTGAATACTTCCCTTCCTATTATATAAACACAATCAAAAATTAGAAGAAAATGGGCTTAAATTCATCAGTGGCAGTTTTGGGAGGAGGGACAAATGCAATAGTGCTCAGGAGCCGCAAATAACATACCATTTTCTACCTAAATTTTAAAATTTAGCTCTACACTTTTTGCAGGAAACATATTTAATTTTAGATGTGTAAAACTAGGAACAATAAAAAAAAGCAAGTGTTTGGGAAACTCAGATTATACCATGCTGTTGTTAAATTTTGTTGTCTATCTCTATGCTCCTTGGTGCTTTTAGTTGTACATAAATTTTTGGGCCGCGGGCGCGGGGGGGGATAGTGCCCAATCGCTGATACAGTTATTATTAACAGATGAAATTGATTTTGAAAAGAGAATATAACATTACACAAAAGATGCCATATTCCACTTTTAATCTGAAAAAAATGGATACAAGGTAGGTTAATTAGTGTTCATGAAATTACAACCCTTGTGTAAAAATATTTTATCACAATGATTTTTAAGGCACAAGAACAAAATGCAAATTATTTTTTGCAACTATGTTCAGTATTATCTACTACATTACAAGACCGGATGACTCCTTTTTCATCAATTATACTTTCGATCCCAGAAAATAAACAGATTTCATCAGAATGACAAACTAAGAATTTGTTCCGTTTAAAATCTGAAAGTCAAGACAAGATTAGAAAAATTTTAATTGATCAAATATGAATGCAAGCCATATCATAGGAATAAGGTGCTTTTCCTACCAGCAGAAGAGAAATTATCCTAAGTTTTGGATTACAGCACTGGGACACAAAATACACAGCTTTATAAAAAAGGGGGAAAAAATTGTTTTATGAGATTATATAGTTAGGTGTTTGTCAGCTTTGGTAGCTAGAAATAATTTTTATGCAATTTCACAAATTTAATTGTTTTATAGATTCAAATTTCCACACAGATGTGCAAATTCCATAATTTTAACCTTTATACCAGATTTAAAAAAACCCTCATGTCACAGAAAAAGATACTTATATTCAACATCAACATAACTTACTATGAACACAAGAATTTATAAAAACTTTTGGTAAAAAAATTAATTTTTGCATACTAAAGTCATTTATTCATTAAACATCAAAAATAATTTCTTTTTTTTAAAATTAATGAAGCTAACTTTATGTTTATAATTTCACTTGAAAGTGTACACAAATTTTTACGCATTATTAATAAAAACCAACTAGCAAAATTATGTTTATTATAACTTAATAATTAACATTAACTATCATTCTTTAACAAAAAAGCAAAACATTATATTAATTACAATAATGATGAAACTATAGGTAAGTATCCATATATATTATGCATCTTTAAGTTGGTTTTTTTGGGGAACACTCAGAATTTTAGATTTAGAGTAACAGCCTAATCCAAGAATGATAATCAACTAAGGGTTACGACTCACTGGTTGATTATGTCTCAGCTTTGTTTAGAAACATGCGGCATTACTTTTAAACAATAATTTAGAATGTTTTAATCAATAGTTTCCTTTTTTTCATTACAGGCATTTAAGTTTAGAACATAACTGATTTTCAGGCTATTATCCCATTTAAATAAATAGAAATTGACACAGATTTAACAGTTTTTCATTTAAACAATTAGATTATCCTTTGCTTTTTTTTTCAAATCAGCCATATGTATTCTACTTAAATTTAGAAAATAAATCAAGTGCAGTTAAGAAAAAAACTATGGAACATTTTATCAGAATAGTAGGGAATTGCAGTTATATAAAAATAATTACTTTGCAGCTGATCAATTCAAGTGAAAACATTTCTGATCATGTATTAATTCCATAAAATTAGATTATGGGAGTTATATAAGCAAGATAATGAAATAAATATTTCATTGCAATTTTTTTAAGATCTAAGGGGAAAGAGTTAGTGAAAGCTCCATTAGGATAAAAATATTTAAATCTCATGTGTAATATTTAATTTTATCCATTGCATATGCAAGTAATAAATCCTCTCATTACATTATTATACCACACCTGCATTCATATAAATTTCAAAACTTATAAAACAGAATAAATCATACCTGAGGCAAATTTGCTTGTAATTGTCGCTGGAGAGAATCTCTTTCCCTTTCTACTTCAGATAATTTTGACTGTATTTCTTGCATATTCTCTTGAGTTTCCCTCAAGTTTTCCATTAATTTATCTCTTTCATCCAACATATTGACCATCAACTGCTCAAAGTTGGATTCATCATTATTGAATTGTCCACTTCTTTGAGAAATGCTGTCCTCCGAAATGGTAGGCATCACATCACACATCATGTTCCACATTTTTGCTCAGTACACAAATGATATCTTAATTTTACAAAAGTATGAAACTCAATAAATATAGTATGTAAATTTCATATCCTATAGCGAATGGACCACTTTTAAATCCAACCTAATATAAATCGTTATTAAAAAAGATTTTTTGAGTATACAAAATTATGAACTATTCTAGTGACAGATGTAATACATTTATAATGCACACAATAGAAACTGCAATTTTGGGCGGTGATGGAGCAGTTCAATAGGGTGTAGAAATACCTTTCCATTGGATCACTTTAAATACTGTCTTCCATCACTGCACATGGAAACACTAGATGCATTTTTTTAAAAAAGTTAATTGCACAGGCTTTGTAATATACAAAGCACATAATACATGCAATTCAACATGGCTTTTTCTTAGGTTACACATGAGTTCAAGTCTTAATTTACATTCACGGAAAGATCAAACACCGCTTCCACAGCACTCGCCCAAACACTGATTGCCAAAGCCACCATTTTTAGTTGAGCTGCCAAAGTTTCCCATGATTCAACAATAACCTTTAACTCAAATCGTTTCTCAAAAGAACTGTCAAACAGTAACCCTCGATAGCCAAAAGTTTAAATACTTTTTTTAATTCTTTCAAAACCTTCCTTTATTATATATGTATTTCACAAAAAACATTTTTGTAGAAAGAAAAGCCAACAATTCCAGAAAAATCATATAGCCGTACATGTAATAACTAACACCACAATGGCAGAGTAATAAAGATCACATGTGTGAAAAGTTGCAATTATTAAACAACTCAACTACTAAAGCTGAAGTAATACCTTTAATGAGCAAAAAATTAATTTAGTTGATAATCGATAATGCATTCTGAAATAAAGAAGGGAAATATTCTTTACCAAGAATGCCAAAGTACCGAATTATTGTCCTAAAACCCATGAGGCAATAAGATAAAAACTAAACTGGCTAACAGTTTTGATGCTAAATAAATAAGCAAAATCAAGGAATATAATCTTAGAAAAGGCCTATGCCACTTTTTTGTGGGTTAGACCAAAACATCTGCTTATCCTGAGCAGACATGTCCTTATGTCGATAAGACCAAATATTTAAAATCTATCTGATAACCCGGCTCGGCTTTGCTCAGGATCCATATTTTTTCGAATGCCTGCCTCCGGGCTTTTTTCTAAAAATATTGTCACTAACTTTCCCCAATAAAAGTTAATCAACTTTCAAATCTAACCATTTTATTATCTTATAGTTGATAATCCGGCGTGGTTCGGGATCCACATTTTTTCACATGCCGTCTTTTTTTTTTTTCCCTGCAAATATTGTCACTAACCTTCCCCAACGTAAATCTCCATTGAATCCTTTCTTGTTGAATTAAAATTTCCAACACTTGCTTTTTATTACCTTATAATCAGGGGTGTAATGGAGCCGGAACGCACCGAAACGGCGCGGCGTTCCGGTACTCCTTTTCTTCAAGAGAAATAAATAAGCTAAAAATTGTGAACACGTCCTAAAAACAGAGCGATTTTTGTCATTCAGGTTAGAGTGTTCGGATACTGATTTTAGAGCGTTCCGGCACTGCTTATTTTGCGATTACACTACTGCTTATAACAGCAAGGTTTCGAATGAAAGCGCGAGAAGTTTGGATAAAAGAAAATTTATTCTAAACTTTTAAACAAACACCGAATAATAATTAATACAACTTTAAAATGAACAATTATATTATACAGAATATTCCCGGCGTGTTGATTAAAAATTTAAATTTTAAAAAATATTTAGAAAAGTAAAATCTTAATAAAAAAATACGTTGCAATATAAAACATCAAAAGACAAGAGAGAGAGAGAAAGAAAGAATGCCAGAAAACGATTTTTTTCCGATGTTTATAAATTGAAACACTGCAGCATAATATTTTGCCTTCGAAAAGAAAGAATAAAGCGAAACAAAAAATAAACGAATAAAAAATACTACAAACTTCCTTTAATACATCTCAAAAAGAATAATATATAAAGAGAAATAAATGAAAAATAAAATAAAATTGAAGAAAAAAATGCAATTCCAACTTCCTTAATACGGCTCTAAAAGAATAATATATTAAGAGAAATAAATAAAAAAATAAAATAAACTGCCAAAACTGATAAATTAAACACCAGAAACATACATTTTCTTCTTACGGGCGTTTGAATAATAACGGAGAAAAAAATACGGCCCAAAAAATAATATTTAAAGAGAAATGAATAAAAAAAAATTTAAAAAAATGCAAGGACGATAAATTAAACACCTGAAACATAACTTTTCTTCGTGCACGTATTTGAATAATAATGAAAAAAAAAATAGGCAAAAAAGTCCGACTTTACATTTAAAATTAAATAAATGTAAATATAATTGGAATTAAAAATATTTTTACGGCTTTACCTCCTTCGTGATTATTCCATCCATTATGTGCCACATTTAGTTCCGGTACGTAAAAGGGTCTGGGTATGCATAAAGAACAAAAAAATAAATAAATATACAAATAAAAAATAAAATAAATAAAAAAAATACCGAACATACATACATACATACTAAAAAAATTGTTCTTTTATTTATATAGATATTCGGCTGACTCACTATAATTTGGATAGGGGGAACGTCTCTATCCATAATAGAGTTAATTTACATTCACACTATTCACATCAAACGCGCTGTTAAAAATCCATACGCATGTGTTAGGAAGAAAAAGATCTGACGTCACAGGTTGCATGCACTGAAGTGCTGTTAGATGACATGCGTCGTTACTTTTGTCGTGTGGCTATGAGTTCACGTGGATTGACTCCATTCTCAAGAGAATCGGGATCTACGAACCGAGACCAGAGAATTATAAACTCCAGTTCTAGGTTTATATGGTGCATAATTAAATTTATCTAGGGTCATAGAATGTCTGTGATGAAATAGGAGAAGAATAATATCTAGATCCTCCCATTTCACAATAGAGTTGATCAGAAGGTCCCCAATTTGTTATCATCGGACAATACTTCAGAATCACGAGTTTATCTTCAATAGCCTTAAGCCTTGTTTCCATAGCGTGTGGCTTGGCAAACCTCGAGTCGCTCGAGGTTCGTACTTGTGGACTGTGGTCGGTGGAATTCCGACCACTCGCGCCGTTTTTACGGTGCGTGGCTTGGCAAATCTCTCGGCAGCCGTACTGAGGTTTGTCACCCATCGATTTATAAGCATTTGATATCCTTTCATTTACCGACTACCAATGGGAAATTACGCGTCACTCCACAATCCCACGAGCAACAACGATTCTTTCTGTTTCCTCGACAGGTTATAAAGCGAAACGTGGACCAAATTCGACGAAAGATTGGCCGTCGGGGGCAAACTACGATCCATGGACCAGATACGTACGGATTATCTGGCCCGCCACAGGTTTCAAAATAATAGCACAGAAATTTTATAGCTATTAGAAATGATACCAAATACTAGACTTATACCAAAATATAGCTTTCACAAATGCAGTCACAGCCTCACTTATTCACTCAAAGTAGGCAACTGCCTAGGGGCCCCACAACGATGGAGGTATTATTTTGCATTACTTTCAGTGTAATGTAATTTAATGCTTTCATTTGATTTTGAATTTCAAAATAATATTCTTGGGATATTTTTCATGTTTTCAAATTCGCTTACAGATCAGTGTGGTCCAATTTGTTTTTGTCCAAATTTGTTTTGAAGTTGGTTGACTGACTCAGAAGACAACAGTCATGGCAAACTTTGTATTAGAGTGTTTAAATTGTGTAAAAAAAGTTTGTAAATTTTTTACCTTTTTATTTGAGATTACTTTTAAATTAAATAAGAATATACGCAAGTTATTAAAGCCATTTCCTTTGAAAATGACCCGCAATTAAATGTTTGTTGTTTCAGTCCGTCGTATCTACACTATTAAAATTCGAAGGTATACAAATGTATGTATCTGTCTCTCTATGTATGTCTGGCTATCTTCTCACGAACCACTGACGTGGAAACGTGCCGAAAGTACCTAAAGATGGGAAATAATCCAAGGAATCCATCTTGACCAGTTAAATTCCTCAATTATAATTAGTTAAAAATATATTAATTAAAGACGTCAAAATGAATGAATATAACGTGCTGCCA
Organism: Araneus ventricosus; assembly: GCA_013235015.1. NCBI lineage: Eukaryota > Metazoa > Arthropoda > Arachnida > Araneae > Araneidae > Araneus > Araneus ventricosus. The sequence goes on along the minus strand of BGPR01002542.1, from coordinate 77,026 downwards.
TCTATCGGCAGAGACAATTTTCATTTTTCCCTATTATTAAACTTTCACATCCGGTGTTCTTGCATTTTTTTATTTATTTAACGGAAGCTGGTTTGTATAAACGGTTTTATTTATTTTCTTTTTTAGCGGCCTTCCGTATTTTGATTTATAAACATCGGAAAAATCGTTTTCTTGCATTTTTTTCTTTCTACTTTTTCTTACAGTGTTTTATTTCGTGACGTTACTGTTATATAAGGTCATATGCTGCCATCTATCGAGTAGAGATAATTTTCTTTTTTCCCCTATTATTAATCTTTCATAATAGGTGTTCTTGCACATTTTATTTATTTATTTAACGGAAGCTCGGTTTGTGTGAAATGTTTTCTTTTTTAGCGAGTTTCAGTGTTTCGATTTATAAACATCGGAAAAATTCGCTTTCCTGCATTTCTTTCTTTCTTTTTTTGTCTTACGGTGTTTAGCTTCGTAAGGTTTGTTGGGGAAAGTAAGTGACAATATTTAAAAAAAAAAACGGAGGCGGGCATATGAAAAAATATGGACCTCGAGGCCTCATGTGACCTCACTTCTATCCGCCAGGGAATATCGCATTATTCGAGATAGCTCTCGCAACGCCGGGCCACGCAGATAGTTTATTACTTAAATGCTGCTTATACAGAGATTAACTTAAAATCAATAAAAGACGTATGGTCTTGGAGATTGGAGAGGGGACGGACGGGCTTGGATCTGCATCGTCTCTAGCAGGGGTCTTCAACCGTTTTATGCCTACAGCCCACTTTTGTATCTCTGTTAGCAGTAAAATTTTCTAACCGCCCACCGGTTCCACAGCAATGGCGACTTATAAAGTAGGGAAGTAACGTTACTTTATAAATTTTATAAAGCAGAGTTACAGCAAGCTAAACCGTATAACAATAATTACTTACCAAGTACTTTATGTCGGATTTTCGCTAAGTTTGGCAGAATAAATCTTTATAAAACAACTTACTATAGTTAAATAGTAAGTTGTTACCACCCACCATGAAAGCTGGAACGCCCATTAGTGGGCGGACCAGGTTGACGACCACTGGTCTATAGCCTCTAAAGGACTTAATCTGTCCCTGACTGTAGGATATAATAACATACAGCATAGTACATCAAATGGTAAATGAAGCAGTCGTTGTAATATTTGATGACTAACTGGTTCGCCGGGATTATTGGTTGCTAAAAATTTCAATTAAATTTTTCATATGTAGCTTGGTCTTGATGGATCTTTTAGAAAAGTGTTTTTAGACTTCAAATTTTAACAAAAATTTAACTCGTACAGTTTTAGAAGCCTTACTGTTCACTATGCTAGGCGCCTTCCTAATTCTCTGTAATCTCACCTATCTTATCTAACCTAAATTAAAGTTGAAATGATAATTTCAACTTTAATTTGAAACGAGAAATGATCAAATTTCAACTTATCCATTAATTTGTTTGGTGTGTTGAAATGGTCATGAAATATAAAAGACAGTAAGTAGAAGAAGAGATAGAAGTTTTGTGAGAACTACAAAATATGTTTCAATTCACATAATGCAACAGAGAATTGTTGTTTACTGATTCAATAAAAAAATTTCAATATACAGTAGACTCCCTCTTAACCGGCTTAAATGGGACATAGGTTAAGCGAAAATCCGCTTAAACCGGAGAAGAGAAATAAACTAAAGTTCGGATGTATCTGTCTTATAAATAAACACACAATTAAAATATTGCGTCATTTTATTCAATGTATTATTATAGTATTATAAGTTGCATACCATTGAAAATATGAGTAAACTTTTTTGTTGAAGCCTAGAAGTTCGGCAACTTGCCGCATAGTTTCGCCATTTTTTTTTTATCAGCATCACATCAATGGGGGAAGCTGATGACTATATACTCAGTTATGATGCGGCTTGTGAGGCTTTCATTCCATCCGTATGAGATATGAGGGGTGTGGTATTTTCAACGATGTAGTCGCCATCATCATCGTCGAACAAATTTTCAACTCTTAAAACGTCTGGTACAACCGAGAACAAACAATGATTTCGTCGTTCATCCAAAATCACCTTTCTTTCCACCCCTTGCACAGCTGGACGAACACTCCGTTAGTCCGTGCCCCGGCACGGAGTAAAAAAATCGAGGGGCGTAGAATTGTCAAAACAAAATGAGGAAAAAAAATCTCAACGGAGTTTCTGAATTAATTAGAAAAGTTTCTGAAAAATACTCTAAAAACAATAAAACAATCTAATTGTATGTACTAATGAGCACAAAACTTTTAAGGCGCTACTCCAGTAATCTATATATATAAAAGGCAATGTCTGTGTGAATTTTGCTCCAAACTTAAGCATTGCTCTCAGAATTTTACTGACTCTTTCAATAAGTGTTGCATTCAGGGAACGTAGTTTTTCCAAACTAAAAATAATTAAGAACTGTTTGCGAACAGCGTCATCTCATTCAAGATTGTCAGTCCATGCTGTATTAGGAATTGAATATGAACCGAGTAACAGTTTAGATGTTTCTGAATTAACTAGAGAATTCTCTGAACTAAAAGTTCGTAAAAGAAATTCGTCTGAATTATACTTCTGTAAACTATTTTTTTAATGAAATATTTTAAGTGAAAAGTTATTATAATTATTTTTGTCAATTACTGATTTAGACTGTTGTTGTTTTGGACGTTCGCTAAAAAATGTATAAAAAAAGACCATATATCTTTATATTTAGAGTGCTTACGTTATAGTTCCATAGGGCACAATTTTTAATTTTTGCACGTTTAATTTTTGAGCGTTTAAAAGGCTAAATCCGACCCTGCCCCTTGCAACTATATTGGGATCGTCTGACCAATCACCACAATCGTTTAGTAGGGAACACCTATGCCCTTCTATTGTCAAGGTAAAAAAGTGCCTGTCAGTTACTGAGCCGCTACCACTCCCCCCCTCCCCACTTGTCATATTGACATTCCGGGATAATCCCGTGTCTGAAATACGTCAGATACCGATACTAAATAACGAAACACTTTTTTTAGCTATTTTTTTACATTTTACAGATAAAAAAAAAATTCGGCCGGCTAAAGCAGATATCTAGTTAAACGAAGTTCGGTTACAAGGGAGTCTCCTATACAACAATAAGAAAATATTTTGAAAAGAAAAGAGAGATAATATAGTTTATACTAGCAGTACGCGCACGGCGTTGCCCTTGGAATCAGGACTTTAAAAAAAAAAAAAAACACGCCCACAATGGCATGAAAACGTTTTGAAAACAAAATCAAAACGAAAGATACACATTACTGATTTTCCCGCTTATTTTTCTTCGCTATAATGACATTTCAACTGTAGAAAAACAATACTGAGTACTTTAATCCGAAGCAATATTAAAAAATTGCAACGTGAAAATGATTTCAAGTAAAGTATGCGAGACTCAAACACGTTAAGACACTGGCGAACGCACGGCGTTGCCCGTGGAATTAGGACTTGAACAAAATGAGAAAAAAAAAATAAAAAAAAAAAAATAAAGACATGAAAAAGTTTTGAAAGCAAAATCAAAACAAAAGATACACACATTATTTGATTTTCCTGCTTATTTTTTTTTCGCGCTACAGTACAGAGTACGTTAATCCAAAACAATATTACAAAATTGGAACGTGAAAATGATTATTATACAGCAAGCAAAATATAAAATCGAATCCGAAAATAATAATCGAAGTAATTCATTCAGTTGAAGGTCATGACGTATCCTGCGCGTCTGCCAATCGAAATTGCCAGCAACATTCCGAAGAAGTGCCGCGCGAGGAACTCGCTCGAGAAAAATAACTCTCAACTGCCCAGAACGAAATTAATTTAAAAAAAACGGGAAAAGATATTTTAACCGTTCTTGTTTTAAATCCGACAGAACCGTTCTAGTTATAAGCTAAAAAAAATTGAAAATAATAGTATTATTAGAAAGTCGGATGCAACAAATTTAAAAACAAAAGTAACATTGCGATGGCGAAACTGACTATTTTTAAAAATTTCTCAAAATTCAGTAAATTACGTTAGAAATTCAAAACTAACTTCATCAGAACGGAAATCGCGTGCTCTTTCCGATGGTGTATCTATTTTTGTCGTACAGTTATCCGAAACTATGCTATTGAGAAATTAGTGCGAAAAATCACCCAAAACAACACAAAACATTAAATAAAAAATTTTCTAGAATAAATTTTAAAATTTCGGCTTCGAGGTGCATTCAGTCACCATTACGACTACCTGTGTGCCAAATTTCATGGCTGTAAGTGCGATAGATTCGTCTGGACATCGCAGACAAACACACACACACACACACATGCAAACATTGCCTTTTATGAGTATTGATATTCAATTATATTACAGAAAAGAGCAGCAGTGTTTAAAAAATGGATGCACTTTTGAGTAAATTTTCATCATTAATTACTTCTGAAGTTAAGACATACTGTAATTACCGTAAAATAAAAAAAAAATTCAAAACTGTTGTTAAAAGTATGCTTTAAAATGAAATTTACTCAATATGCAAAAAATAAGCCGGATCTCAATACCTTCGTTGTCAAATCTGGAAGAAAAGTCAAAATAAAATATTTATAACAACAATAAAAACTATTTGATTTTCATTACAATGAAGAAAAGTAAATAATACTGTTACAAAAATCGCACGGTGGGTGTACGGTGAAAGCAGTCCAACAAACTAGACAATTGAAAATGACGCTTTATTTAACAAATATTTCAGAAAACTCGAAGTACAGGTAACACGAAAAGAAAAGCACTAATAATAACAGTAATAGCACCAATAATAGAGCTTAGCGTCTAACAGCTGACCAACTTGCAATGCGAACAAGACTCCAGAGAGATTATTCATCACACACTCCAACACACTCCTCGTTTGTTCGGTATTTATACCTTTTCCGATAGGATGTGACGTCACATAAAAATTTCTCGAAGATTCTCCATAACTACAGTAACATAACTCCTTTCCTAGTAGAGACAGAGCGATAATTCTAGAATTTTCGAAGCCCTTCAATTTTGTCGCCTAGGTCAGGGGGTATTACCTAGGCCTTCTCCCGGCATCCAATAAAAATTCTATAAATGTCTCTTTCCAATCATAAGAATAATATTGCGGGGAAGTGACAATACAGGGTCGTAACAATGCTCAAACTACTGTAAAATATATTTAAAATATTTTAAGAAATTTATTAAAATTAGAAAAAAAGTTGTACGGCAACTAAATTGGCATCAATGGAAAGATAATTTTTTAACGTTTTAAGATGGTGGAAAAATCATTTTTGTGCCATATTTTTTCTGAAGTTATAGTGAAAAAAATAGACATTATGTCTCTTAATTTTTAATTAATTAAAATTGTAGTTAAAATTTAAAAAATCAGTCCAAGGTGCATATTTCCCACACTCCAAAGTAAGCTTGTGTCAAATTTGATAACTTCAGGTCCAATGGTTCGATGGTCACCCCCACACGCAGTCGCGTTTATTATTTGTAGAGATAGAGATTTAACCATCTGAGATAATTATAAACTCCCGCTTCGGGACCTTGAGAAATTTCTCAAGGTCCCGAAATTACAATTACAATTTTTAACCTTTTTTTCAGAAGGCTAAAAATTTCAAATTCAATGTTATTATCAGATTTGGAAATCGTCATGTTCAGGAATGACAAAAGTGCTTCTAGCACATTCAGAGGCAAAATGTCTAATAGAGTATCTTCCGAAGTCGAGAAAACCACAGGAAAGGGAAAATAAATGTTTTACATACCTTGTGCTGCCAACAGGTTTCGTGGAACTGTCATCTGATTTTAACTTTGGTAGAAAGAATAAACATGATTAATTATGGGCACAAAAGGTCTCTTTCATTTTTTCCCCTCATCTTTTATCTTTAAGTAGGGTTACCAAGATTTTTTGGTGAAATCCTATCCCGCCAGGGAGGGTAGGGCGAGTGAAAGATCTTGCGGGTGAATGTATAGTAAAAAATTCTAACAGCTGCATATTAACGACACTCTTTCATAGAGCACAGAGTTCGAGGAAGAGAAAAAAATTAAGGCATCAGAATGCAAAGAAGTTACAATTTTTAATCTTTGGCAGATCAAAGTTACATTAATGAAAAATAGAATAAAATAAAATTTTCAAAACTTTTATTTCCAGTTTGAGCTGGGGAGTCCTGGATGAGGAGATCCTCATCCACTTTTTCTTCTACTTTTTCGTCTTTTTTTTCTGTAGATATTTCGGTTGAAATTTTTTGTGAAGCAGTCACGACCAAACGCGTTGTTCGATTTTTTTTCGAATTTGGCATGGATATTCCTTGAAATCATTTTAAAAGATGTATATATAAGGATTTTTAATTTTTTATTCCGTTTCAAAATGGTAGCCTTTTTAAAGGGTTCAATGATTGGCGAGCTAGACATCGTTAAAACATTTGAGTCATTTTGTCAATGACGAGATATTTAATTTTAATGTTGTTAATACTGATAAAAGTAGATATTCAATTGTAATTTTGTTAATACTGACCAAAGGCGAATTTAATTGTAATTCTGTAAACACTGATAGAAACAGAGTTACGTAAATAATGTGCATTCGATATATATATAAAAAAAGGCTAAACCTTTAAAGACTGTAGCGAAGTGCATATCTTAGAATTTTTTTTTTCTGACGCGAGGGCCGGATTTACACATTTACACATTTTTACGGATTTACACATTTCTACGCCTTAGGCCAAAACATATTCTGCACCCTAGGCCAAAGCATGTTCTGCGATTTGAAATAATGCAAATTTATAGCTACTCCGTTGCTAGGCAACGGCTAGACTTCGAACTAATTTGCCTTTCTTTCTGAAATTCTTGCTTATCGTTATAAATATCTTTATATAAGAAGCCCCAAAGCTAATTAAAGTTTCAGTTAATTGGAAATTAAGCAAGATTTTGGCATTTTTTGTGATATTTTTCGAAAATACGTATTATCTCACAGTAACTATTTTTACTCCATATTAAAAGCTAAAAAAATAGATTTTCATGACACATGACACAAGTTTCATTACCGTTCAATTCGTTGACCTCATTTTAATAATTTCACACACACACACACACACACACACACACACAATCAGCAGAGATTTATTTTATTGAGTTGTGTATTTTATTAGAAGGTGTGTGTGTCGGTCTACTCTTTTCGCCCAATAGAGCAGACAGTTCGGCCGAGAGTTGCCAAATATGTATAAATATACTTTGGCGGTTGAGATTGTGCACCTCCAATTTTTCTCGAAATTATGGTAATTTTTTAGATATCTTTCTAAAATCTTATCGCACAAAGAACCGAATTCATATCGTACATACCGAATTTAATTTATCTAGCGTGTTGCGATTTTTGCTTTCACATATACACGAATGAACAGACAGACTGACTGTCACACCTTTGATGTATTTTGTCCGAAATTTTATACACATCAACACAATTGTTAAAAACACTCTTTGCCAAGTTTCATCCATCTAGCTCGTTGTCTTTTTGAATTATCGTTTTCGCCTACACGGACGAATAGGTATACAGACATACTTCGGGAAATTCAATCTTTCCTTATCAGGGAGGTCTTAAACATTGAAATATAACGAAATGGCAAGATTCAATTTTTGGACGATTACAATGTATTATGTATATTGTTACAGTCATGGAAAGTCGCTTCCCAGCAATGCAGGTCTTATGGTTGGGAAGAGGGTTTTACAAGGTGAAGCATGGAGTGACCTCAGCGACTCTCGTGGCACGCATGACCTTGGCGACAAACTTGGCGACCATTTTGGCGACTTGGCGACAAATTTGGCGACCTTGGCGACAAATAGATTATTCTCGAAAATGCAACCCTTTTCTCGATATTTCTATTAGGGGCCGAGATCTAGGATTTTCATGAAAATTCTATGTGACGTCACGGCCTAACGGGAAGAGTATATAAGACCGCGTTTGGACCACAACAGCGTCTTTATCGACTGGTTACTTCTCTTTGAAGCGCGAACGTCTTCGGAGTGCTATCCGCTGTGTGAGCTAATCAGCTGGTGAGCTGAGCTGCTATTGTCGTTACTAGTTATTTGCTGACTGTTTGTGCTGTTAGATATCAAAGTGCTGAACTGTCATTACCTGTGAATTGTTGTCTATTTACATTGGTAATCTGTGCAAGGACTATTGTTTCCTGTACCTGTGTTACGTGTTTTCCTGCATATTTGTAAATAAACCTTCATTCTCCATTATCCTGCGTGTTGGACTGTTTACACCATATACCACAGAGAGACCTTTTGCAACAATATGTTACCGGCAATGCATGAAAGCCGGCAGAAAACTGGCCGGAAATGTATGAAACGATTAACATTTCACACATTTCCTAGGTATTCTATAGAATGCCAAATGACAAACCGTCAAAGTATGAAATACATAATCGATTCGTTTTTTTAAGAAATAAAATAAAATTAAGTGTAATTCAAAATAAAATTATTTCCTTTATTGATCCAACAAGTAGGTTCATATTTCATTTTGTTTTGTCATAAGAAAGACATAAATTTTGTTTTGTACGACTTTCATTTTTCCTTAAGTATTTTGAATAAGTTTTTTTTAAGACACTCTTTCATTATTTTTTCAAAATAACATTTGTATTTTTAAAGTATGCACGTCTTTTAAGTAATGGTCTTATCATGACCTTATTTTTATACTTTGCCTAAATAGCATTTGTCATTCTATAGAATACCTAGGTATTATATACAATGCCTAGGGAAAGTATGTAATGATTCTCATATTTCATACTTTGCCTAAAAACGCCCAGCATTCTATAAAATGCCTAGGTATTCTATAGAATGTCGGTGTTTCATACATTTTCGGTAACATATGTACTTCGTATACGAGAAAGTCTAATATTTACATCTAACATATCTATAATATTTGCAACAAACTATAACAATACTAGCTCATATACCCGGCGTTTCTCAGGATAAAAATATTTTCAAGTCTAAGTATTTATAACACTTTAAACTTAATTAAACAGTTTTTCGCAGCAATGAATTTTTTGATTTTCGTTCGTTCACTCCCGTGTTGCCTGACATCCTCGGCCAGCAGCAGAACTCCTCTCATCTTTTTCTCTCCCTAGTTTGAGCCACCTGGCCACGAATCCAGCCGTCCTTGGTACTCATGTTTCCTTCCCCATCATTTATTGCTTTGGCGTCAACAGAAGCTCTTTCATATTTTGGTTTTTATTGCCATTATCCGCAATAGAATTCTCTTCATTTTAGTGCTTGTGTGACTGAGCAGAAAAACACCTACACACTCAATTAGGATCATTTAAAAATTTGTGAAATGAACATCGAATAGGGAGAGTAATTAACGTCATTGGATTGCCTTACAAACATACTGAAATATGTAAGTTAATATAGAAGCTAAATAAAACAGTTTTTCGATTTCCTCACCAGTCTCATTATTCGTCTTTCAGCCCTTTAAATTACATGCGATTCACGTTTCTTTCTTCTTGAGCTTGTACCACGACTACCTTTAATGCTTTGTGGCGAGAATTGGAATATGGAATGTCTTTCTCTCTCTATTAGGCATTTATAAAATTAGTTATTTTAGAAGTTTAATAAAAAATAACTAACTTGTGAGGTCTTTTCTATAAACTAAATAAAACAATTTTTCGCCGCCGCGTTTTCCGTTGTTCGGGACTCAAAAACATGCAATGATCTTACAAATTAATTCGGAGAATTTAAAATTTATTAAAATTAAACACGAAAGATCGCATTGTGATCAAACTGACGTCATTGGATTATTGCACGTGCATAGTAAAAGTTGTATATGCTTCAAAATAAAAACGGAAGAACATTGACTTGTAGTTAATGTCTAAATAAAGCAATATTTTCTTAATAACGCAGCACGTGTGTGTGCCTTTGCTAATGAAACACGTGAATGAAGGATTTGATGAAGCAATAAATAGGTTAGATTATATTTTATAACAATAGAAAGCATTGTAACGAATTGCGCTAAAAATACATTTTTGAAATGATTTGTTGAATGATTGTATGAATGATATGCGTATTTGTTTGAATGATTTGTTTTGAAATGTTTTTAAAATTAAAAAAACATGATACAGAAATGAAATTATTATTATTAAAGAGATAATTTTTCTCTCTTTAAGATGGTGTAAAAATAACTTTCGTGCGATAAATATTACAGAAGTTATTGGCGTATAAGTATAAAAATTGCCAAATTTTCGTTATTTAATTAAATATCTTAAAAACTAGTTAATTCTGAAAGTTGAAAAAAGCACAGTTGTCCTAGAAATGTATCCCAGAATGTCGTGTGCAAATTTTATGGCGCTACCGTTCACCGTTTAGGAGGAGTTCTTGTGACCGACAGAACGCCGCTCCATGTCTCCGTGCCTGATGCCATTACTGCAACTGAACCGGTTGAATGGACATGGGACACTTGTAACCGACAGACAGACACGTGTATTTTCTGTTTTATATTATAGATTCTCGAGACAAGAGAGATGTATTTTAACGTTTGATGAAATTTTTCTAAAAACAGTTTGACTCAGCAACAATGTTTTCAAATTTATCAAGTTGACATTTCTTCAGGTTTTTCATAAATAATTCATTTTCCCAGACTCCTGCTCAGGATTCCGTTTTTCTGCAGGATTAGGATCATAGCAAAGGATAGTCACAATATAAATTTTTTTCTTATTATAATAGGTATTATAAATGCAAAATGTTGTAATGAAAATAAAAATATCTTCCTTATTTTGTACATCGAACTCCAGGTGGCAGCACGAGTGGATCAAACTGCTTGGCAAATTCATGGTATTAAAGGTACTTAAATGGTAATGAAATGAGCCCGTTTTGTATATATATATATATATAAACAAAACAGATTGACAAAAAATGCTTGGAAAAAAGTTAGTAAATATTTTAATAACTAATTAGTTTAATTGGCATGGACTCCAGAATAAACTAGATTATCGGGATCCAGGGCCGGATTTATATACATTTCTACGACTTAGGCCCAAACTTATTCTGCGCCCCCTCCCCTCTCAAAAAAGTTAATACATAATTTTCAATTTAATACCCA
>BGPR01002542.1:1961-20006 GCA_013235015.1 Araneus ventricosus | reverse complement strand
ACCAAACTTGGCGAAAATCCGACATAAATACTTGGTAAGTAATTATTGTTATACGGTTTAGCTTGCTGAACTCTGCTTTATAAAATTTGATAAAGTAAAGTTACTTCCCTACTTTATAAGTCCGCCATTGCTGTGGAACCGGTGGGCGGTTAGAAAATTTACTCAGCAGATGATAAAAGTGGGCTGTAGGTATAAAGGTTGAAGACCCTGCTAGAGACAGATGCAGATCCAAGCCCACGTCGTCCCTTCTCCAATCGCTCAAGACCATACGTCTTTTATTGATTTAATTAATCTCTGTATAAGCAGCATTTAGTAATAAACTATCTGCGTGGCGGACGTTGCGAGACTATCTCGAATAATGCGATATTCCCTGGCGGATAGAATGAGGTGGAGGCCTCGAGGTCCATATTTTTTCATATGCCCGCCTCCGTTTTTTTTTTAAATATTGTCACTACTTTCCAACAAACCTTACAAAGCTAAACAGTAAGACAAAAAAGAAAGAAATGCAGGAAGCTAGATTTTTCCTATGTTTATAAATCAGAAACACTAAAACTCGCTAAGAAAAAAAATAAAACATTTCACACAAACCGAGGCTTCAGTTAAATAAATAAATAAAGTCAAGAACACCTACTATGAAAGATTAATAATAGGGAAAAAAAGAAAATTATCTCTACTCGATAGATGGCATATGACCTTATATAACGTAACGTCTGAAATAAAACACCGTAAGAAAAGTGAAAGAAAAAAATGCAGAAAACGGATTTTCCGATGTTTATAAATCAAAATACGGAGGCCGCTAAAAGAAAAATAAAATAAAACCAGTTTATATACAAACCAACAGCCGATTAAATAAATAAAAATGCAAGAACACCGGATGTGAAAGTTTAATAATGGGGAAAAAAAGAAAATTATCTCTGATAGATAGGCAGCACGTTATATTCATTCATTTTGGACTTTTAATTAATATATTTTAACTAATTATAATTAGAGGAATTTAACTGGTCAAGATGGATTCCTTGGATTATTTCCCATCTTTAAGGTACTTTCGGCACTTTCCAGTCAGTGGTTCGTGAAAGATAGCCAGACATACATAGAGACAGATACATACATGTATACCTTCGAATTTTAATATGTAGATATGACGGCAGACAACACAAACATTTAATTGCGGGTCATTTTCAAAAGAAAGCTTTAATAGCTTGTATAATTCTTATTTAATTTAAAAGTAATCTCAAATAAAAAGTTGAAAATTTTCAAACTTTTTTTTACACAATTTAAACACTCTAATACAAAGTTTGCATGACTGTTTTGTCTGGGTCAGTCAACCAACTTCAAAACAAATTTGGACAAAAACAAATTGGAGCCACTGATCTGTAAGCAGAATTTGAAAACATGAAAAATATCCCAAGAATATTATTTTGAAATTCAAATCAAAAGAAAGCATTAACATTACGCTGAAAGTAATCAAAATAACAAATATTTAAGCCCTCCTCCATCGTTGTGGGCCCCTAGGCAGTTGCCTACTTTGAGATAAATGAAGCTGTGAGCACTGCATTTGTAAATATATCTTTGGTATAAGTCTAGTATTTGGTATCATTTCAATGCTATAAAATTTCTGTGCTATTATTTTGAGAACCTGTGGCGGGCAGATAATCCGTAATCCGTAGTATCGGTCATGGATCTAGTTTGCTCCCGACGGCCTATCTTTCGTCGAATTTGGTCCACGTTTCGCTTTATAACCTGTCGGAGAACAGAAAGAATCGTTGTTGCTCGGGGGGGATTGTGGGGTGACGCGTAATTTCCATTGGTAAGTCGGTAAATGATAGGATATCAAACCTCAGATACGGCTGACCGAGGGATGCCAAGCCACGCACCTATAAACAGGCGAGTGGTCAAGATTCCACCGACCACAGTCACAAATACTGTCCGAGGAGACTCGAGGTTTGCCAAAACCACACGCTATGGAAACAAGGCATAAGGCTATGAAGAAAACTCGTGATTCAGTATTGTCAGATGAAACAATGGGAACCTATCTGATCAACTCTATTGTGAAATGGGAGGATCTAGATATTATTATTCTCCTATTTCATCAGACATTCTATGACCCTAGATAAATTTAATTATGCCATATAAACCTAGACCGGAGTTTATAATTCTCATGGTCTCAGTTCGTAGATCCCATTCTCTTGAGAATGGGGAGCAATCCACGTGAGACTCATAGCCACGACAAAGTAACGGCGCATGTCATCTAACAGCACTTCAGTGGTATCAGCCTGTGACGTCAGATCTTTTCTTCCTCTCACACATGCGTATGGATTTTTTAACAGGTGTTTGATGTGAATAGTGTGAATGTAATTAACTTTTATGGATAGAGACGTTCCCCTATCCAAATTATAGTTAGTCAGCCGAATATCTATATAAATAAAAGAACAATTTTTTTAGTATGTGTATGTTCGTATTTTTTTATTTATTTTATTTTTATTTGTATATTTATTTATTTTTTTTGTTCTTTGTAGTACCCAGACGCCTTTTACTTCCGGAACTAAATGTGCTACATAATGGATGAATAATCACGAAGGAGGTAAAAGCCGTAAAAATATTTTTAATTTCAATTATATTTACATTTATTTAATTTTAAATGAAAGTCGGACTTTTTTTCCTATTTTTTTCATTATTATTCAAATAGCGTGCACGAAGAAAATTATGTTTCAGGTGTTTAAGTTTATCGTTCTTGCATTTTTTTTTTTTTTATTCATTTCTCTTTAAATATTATTTTTTGGGCGTATTTTTTTCTCCATTATTATTCAAACGCGTAAAGAAGAAGAATTTATGTTTCTGGTGTTTTAATTTATCAGTTTTGGCAGTTTATTTTATTTTTTTATTTCTCTTAATATATTATTCTTTTGAGCCGTATTAAGGAAGTTGGAATTGCATTTTCTTCATTTTATTTTATTTTTCATTTTATTTTCTCTTTATATATTATTCTTTTTGAGAGTATTAAAAGGAAGTTTGTATTTGTTTTTTCGTTTATTTTTGTTTCGCTTTATTTTTTCTTTTCGAAGGCAAAATATATGCTAGTGTTTCAATTTATAAACATCAGGAAAAAAAAAGTCGTTTCTGGCATTCTCCTCTCTCTCTCTCTCTGTCTTTTGATGTTTTATATTGCAGTATTATTTTATTAAAGATTTTACATTTTCTAAATATTTTTTTAAATTTAAATTTTTAATCAACAACGCCAGGAATATTCTTATAATATAATTGTTCATTTTAAAGTTGTATTAATTATTATTCGGTTTTGTTTAAAGTTTAGAATAATTTCTTTATCAAAATCTCCGCTTTCATTCAAACCTTGCTGTTATAAGCAGTAGTGTAATCACAAAATAAGCAGTGCCGGAACGCTCTAAAACAGTATCCGAACATCTACCTAGAATACAAAAAAATCGCTCTGTTTTAGGACGTTTCACAATTTTGTTATTTATTTCTCTTGAAGAAAGAATTACCGGAACGCCGCCGTTTCGAGTACGTTCAACTCTACACCCCTGATTATAAGGTAATAAAAAAGCAAGTGTTGGAATTTTAATTCAAAAGAAAAGGATTCAAGGAGATTTACATTGGGGAAGGTTAGTGACAATATTTGCGGGGAAAAAAAAAAGAAAGGCGGCATGTGAAAAAATGGATCCGAACCGCCGGATTATCAACTATAAGATAATAAAATGGTTAGATTTGAAAGTTTGATTAACTTTTATTGAGAAGGATTAGTGACAATATTTTTTAGAAAAACGGAGCCACAGGCATTCGAAAAATATGGATCTGAGCAAAAGCACCGGTTATCAGATAGTTTTTTAAATATTTGGTCTTATCGACAGGTACATGTCTGCTCAGGATAAGCAGATGTTTTGGTCCCCACAAAAGTGGCATAGGCCTTTTCTAGATTATATTCCTTGATTATCTTATTTATTGCATCAAAACTGTTAGCAGTTTAGTTTTTATCTTATTACCTCATAGGGTTTATAGGACAACATAATACGTAAAGAGAATAAATCTTTATAAAACAACTTACTATAGTTAAATAGTAAGTTGCTACCACCCACCATGAAAGCTGGAACGCCCATTAGTGGGCGGACCAGGTTGACGACCACTGGTCTATAGCCTCTAAAGGACTTAATCTGTCCCTGACTGTAGGATATAATAACATGCAGCATAGTACATCAAATGGTAAATGAAGCAGTCGTAATATTTGATGACTAACTGGTTCGCCGGGATTATTGGTTGCTAAAAATTTCAATTAAATTTTTCATATGTAGCTTGGTCTTGATGGATCTTTTAGAAAAGTGTTTTTAGACTTCAAATTTTAACAAAAATTTAACTCGTACAGTTTTAGAAGCCGTACTGTTCACTATGCTAGGCGCCTTACTAATTCTCTGTAATCTTACCTATCATTTCAACTTTAATTTGAAACGAGAAATGATCAAATTTCAACTTATCCATTAATTTGTTTGGTGTGTTGAAGTGGTCATGAAATATAAAAGACAGTAAGTAGAAGAAGAGATAGAAGTTTTGTGAGAACTACAGAATATGTTTCAATTCACATAATGCAACAGAGAATTTTTGTTTACTGATTCAATAAAAAAATTTCAATATACAGTAGACTCCCTCTTAACCGGCTTAAATGGGACATACGTTAAGCCGGTTAAGCGAAAATCCGCTTAAACCGGAGAAGAGAAATAAACTAAAGTTTTGATGTATTTGTCTTATAAATAAACACACATTTAAAATATTGCGTCATTTTATTCAATGTATTATAGTATTATAAGTTGCATACCATTAAAAATATGAGTAAACTTTTTTGTTGAAGCCTAGAAGTTCGGCAACTTGCCGCATAGTTTCGCCATTTTTTTTTTTATCAGCATCACATCAATGGGGGAAGCTGATGACTATATACTCAGTTATGATGAGGGCTTGTAAGGCTTTCATTCCATCCGTATGAGATATGAGGGGTGTGGTATTTTCAACAATGTAGTCGCCATCATCATCGTCGAACAAATTTTCAACTCTTAAAACGTCTGGTATAACCGAGAACAAACAATGATTTCGTCGTTCATCCAAAATCACCTTTCTTTCCACCCCTTGCACAGCTGGACGAACACTCCGTTAGTCCGTGCCCCGGCACGGAGTAAAAAAATCGAGGGGCGTAAAATTGTCAAAACAAAATGAGGAAAAAAAAATCGCAACGGAGCTTCTGAATTAATTAGAAAAGTTTCTGAAAAATATTCTAAAAAACAATAAAACAATCTAATTGTATGTACTAATGAGCACAAAACTTTCAATGCGTTACTCCAGTAATCTATATATATAAAAGGTAATGTCTGTGTGAATTTTGCTCCAAACTTGAGCATTGCTCTAAGAATTTTACTGACTCTTTAAATAAGTGTTGCATTCAGGGAACGTAGTTTTTCCAAGCTAAAAATAATCAAGAACTGTTTGCGAACAGCATCATCTCATTCAAGATTGTCAGCCATGCTGTATTAGGAATTAAGTATGAACCGAGTAACAGTTTAGATGTTTCTGAATTAACTAGAGAATTCTCTGAACTAAAAGTTCGTAAAAGAAATTCGTCTGAATTATACTTCTGTAAACTATTTTTTTTAATGAAATAGTTTAAGTGAAAAGTTATTATAATTATTTGTGTCAATTACTGATTTACACTGTTGTTGTTTTGGACGTTCGCTAAAAAATGTATAAAAAAAGACCATATATCTTTTTCTTTAGAGTGCTTACGTTGTAGTTCCATAGGGGCACAATTTTTAATTTTTGCACGTTTAATTTTTGAGCGTTTAAAAGGCTAAATCCGACCCTGCCCCTTGCAACTGTATTGGGATCGTCTGACCAATCACCACAATCGTTTAGTAGGGAACACCTGTGCCCTTCTATTGTCAAGGTAAAAAAGTGCCTGTCAGTTACTGAGCCGCTACCACTCCCCCCCCAACTGTCATATTGACATTCCGGGACAATCCCGTGTCTGAAATACGTGCGATACCGATACTAAATAACGAAACACTTTTTTTAGCTATTTTTTTACATTTTACAGATAAAAAAAATTCGGCCGGCTAAAGCAGATATCTGGTTAAACGAAGTTCGGTTACGAGGGAGTCTCCTATACAACAATAAGGAAATATTTTGAAAAGAAAAGAGAGATAATATAGTTTATACTAGCAGTACGCGCACGGCGTTGCCCTTGGAATCAGGACTTCAAAAAAAAAAAAAAACGCCTACAATGGCATGAAAAAGTTTTGAAAACAAAATCAAAACAAAAGATACACATTACTGATTTTCCCGCTTATTTTTCTTCGCTATAATGACATTTCAACTGTAGAAAAACAATACTGAGCACTTTAATCAGAAACAATCTTAAAAAAAATTGCAACGTGAAAATGATTTCAAGTAAAATATGCGAGACTCAAACACGTTAAGACACTGGCGAACGCACGGCGTTGCCCGTGGAATTAGGACTTTAACAAAATGAGAAAAAAAAAAATAAATAAATAAAAATAAAAATAAAGACATGAAAAAGTTTTGAAAACAAAATCAAAACAAAAGATACACACATTATTTGATTTTCCTGCTTATTTTTTTTTCGCGCTACAGTACAGAGCACGTTAGTCCAAAACAATATTACAAAATTGGAACGTGAAAATGATTATTATACAGTAAGCAAAATATAAAATCGAATCCGAAAATAATAATCGAAGTAATTCATTCAGTTGAAGGTCATGACGTATCCTGCGCGTCTGCCAATCGAAATTGCCAGCAACGTTCCGAAGAAGTGCCGCGCGAGGAACTCTCTCGAGAAAAATAACTCTCAAGTGCCCAGAACGAAATTAATTTTAAAAAAAAGGGAAAAGATATTTTAACCGTTCTTGTTTTAAATCCGACGGAACCGTTCTAGTTATAAGCTGAAAAAAAATTGAAAATAATGGTGCTATTAGAAAGTTGGATGCAACAAATTTAAAAACAAAAGTAACTTTGTGATGGATTTTTTAAAAAATTCTCAAAATTCAGTAAATTACGTTAGAAATTCGAAACTAACTTCATCAGAACGGAAATCGCGTGCTCCTTTCGATGCTGTATCTATTTTTGTCGTACAGTTATTCGAAACCATGCTATTAAGAAATTAGTAAGAAAAATCACCCAAAACAACAGAAAACATTAAATAAAAAATTTCCTAGAATAAATTTTAAAATTTCGGCTTCGAGGTGCATTCAGACACCATTACGACTACCTGTGTGCCAAATTTCATGGCTGTAAGTGCGATAGATTCGTCTGGACATCGCAGACAAACACACACCACACACATGCAAACATTGCCTTTTATGAGTATAGATATTCAATTATATTTCAGAAAAGAGCAGCAGTGTTTAAAAATTGGATGCACTTTTGAGTAAATTTTCATCATTAATTACTTCTGAAGTTAAGACATACTGTAATTACCGTAAAATAAAAAAAATTCAAAACTGTTGCTAAAAGTATGCTTTAAAATTAAATTTACTCAATATGCAAAAAATAAGTCGGATCTCCATACCTTCGTTGTCAAATCTGGAAGAAAAGTCAAAATAAAATATTTATAACAACAATAAAAACTATTTGATTTTCATTACAATGAAGAAAAGTAAATAATACTGTTACAAAAATCGCACGGTGGCTGTACGGTGAAAGCAGTCCAACAAGCTAGACAATTGAAAATGACGCTTTATTTAACAAATATTTCAGAAAACTGGAAGTACATGTAACACGAAAAGAAAAGCACTTGCGCAAATTAACGACACAAGCAGAAAGAAAAGCACTAATAACAGCAGTAACAGCACCAATAATAGCGCTTAGCGTCTAACAGCTGACCAACTTGCAATGCGCACAAGACTCCAGAGAGATTATTCCTCACACACTCCAACACACTCCTCGTTCGTTCGGTATTTATACCTTTTCCGATAGGATGTGACGTCACATAAAAATTTCTCGAAGATTCTCCATAACTACAGTAACATAACTCCTTTCCATTTTGTCGCCTAGGTCACGGGGTCACTAGGTCACCTAGGCCTTCCCCCGGCATCCAATAAAACTTCTATAAATGTCTCCTTCCAATCATAAGACTAATATTGCGGGGAAGTGACAACAATGCTCAAACTACTGTAAAATATATTTAAAATATTTTAAGAAATTTATTGAAATTAGAAAAAAGTTGTACGGCAACTAAATTGGCATCAATGGAAAGATAATTTTTTACCGTTTTAAGATGGTGGAAAATATTTTGTGCCATATTATTTCTGAAGTTATAGTGAAAAAAATAGACATCATGTCTCTTAATTTTTACTTAATTAAAATTGTAGTTAAAATTTAAAAAATCAGTCCAAGGTGCATATTTCCCACACTCCAAAGTAAGCTTGTGTCAAATTTGAAAACTTCAGGTCCAATGGTCCGATGGTCACCCCCACACGCAGTCGCTTTTATTATTTGTAGAGATAGAGATTTAACCATCTGAGAGAAATATAAACTCCCGCTTCGGGACCTTGAGAAATTTCTGATTTGAATCAGAAGGCTAAAAATTTCAAATTCAATGTTATTATCAGATTTGGAAATCGTCATGTTCAGGAATGGCAAAAGTGCTTCTAGAACATTCAGAGGCAAAATGTCTAATAGAGTATCTTCCGAAGTGGAGAAAACCACAGGAAAGGGAAAATAAATGTTTTACATACCTTGTGCTGCCAACAGGTTTCGTGGAACTGTCATCTGATTTTAACTTTTGTAGAAAGAATAAACATGATTAATTATGGGCACAAAAGGTCTCTTTCATTTTTTCCCCTCATCTTTTATCTTTAAGCAGGGTTACCAAGATTTTTTTGGTGAAATCCTATCACGCCAGGGAGGGTAGGGTGAGTGAAAGATCTTGCGGGTGACTGTATAGTAAAAAATTCTAACAGCTGCATATTAACGACACTCTTTCATAGAGCACATAGTTTGAGGAAAAGAAAAACACTAAGGCATCAGAATGCAAAGAAGTTACAATTTTTATTTATCTTTGGCAGATCAAAGTTACATTAATGAAAAATAGAATAAAATAAAATTTTCAAAACTTTTAATTTCCAGTTTGAGCTGGGGAGTCCTGGATGAGGAGATCCTCATCCACTTTTTCTTCTACTTTTTCGTCTTTTTTTTCTGTAGATATTTCGGTTGAAATTTTTTGTGAAGCAGTCACGACCAAACGCGTTGTTCGATTTTTTTTCGAATTTGACATGAATATTCCTTGAAATCATTTTAAAAGACGTATATATAAGGATTTTTAATTTTTTATTCCGTTTCAAGATGGTAGCCTTTTTAAAGGGTTCAATGATTGGCGAGCTAGGCATCGTTAAAACATTTGAGTCATTTTGTCAATGACAAGATATTTAATTTTAATGTTGTTAATACTGATGAAAGTAGATGCTCAATTGTAATTTTGTTAATACTGACCAAAGGAGAATTTAATTGTAATTCTGTAAACACTGATAGAAACAGACTTACGTAAATATTGTGCATTCGATATATATATATATAAAAGGCTAAACCTTTAAAGACTGTAGCGAAGTGCATATCTTAGAATTTTTTTTCTGACACGAGGTCTACTGTTCATCAGGGCCGGATTTACACATTTCTACGCCTTAGGCCAAAGCATGTTCTGCGATTTCAAATAATGCAAATTTATAGCTACTCCGTTGCTAGGCAACGGTTAGACTTCGAACTAATTTACCTTCCTTTCTGAAATTCTTGCTTATTGTTATAAATATCTTTATATAAGAAGCCCCAAAGCTAATTAAAGTTTCAGTTAATTGGAAATTAAGCAAGATTTTGGCCTTTTTTTGTGATATTTTTCGAAAATACGTATTATCTCACAGTAACTATTTTTACACCATATTAAAAGCTAAAAAATAGATTTTCATGATACAAGTTTCATTTCCGTTCAATTCGTTGACCTCATTTTAATAATTTCACACACACACACACACACACACACACACACACACAATCAGCAGAGATTTATTTTATTGAGTTGTGTATTTTATTAGAAGGTGTGTGTGTCGGTCTTCTCTTTTCGCCCAATAGAGCAGACAGTTCGGCCGAGAGTTGCCAAATATGTATAAATATACTTTGGCGGTTGAGATTGTGTACCTCCAATTTTTCTCGAAATTATGGTAATTTTTTGGATATCTTTCTAAAATCTTATCGCACAGAGAACCGAATTCATATCGTACATACCGAATTTAATTTATCTAGCGTGTTGCGATTTTTGCTTTCACATATACACGAATAAACACACAGACTGACTGTCACACCTTTGATGGATTTTGTCCAAAATTTTATACACATCAACACAATTGTTAAAAACACTCTTTACCAAGTTTTATCCATCTAGCTCGTTGCCTTTTTGAATTATCGTATTCGCCTACACGGACGGATAGGTATACAGACATAATTCGGGAAATTCAATCTTTCCTTATCAGGGAGGTCTTAAACATCGAAATATAACGAAATGGCAAGATTCAATTTTTGGACGGTTATAATGTATTATGTATATGTTACCGGCAATGCATAAAAGCCGGCATTCTATAGAATGCCGAAAACTGGCCGGCAATGTATGAAACGATTAACATTTCATACATTTCCTAGGTATTCTATAGAATACCAAATGAAAAACCGTCAAAGTATGAAATACATAATCGATTCGTTTTTTTAAAAAATAAAATTAAGTGTAATTCAAAATAAAATTATTTCCTTTATTGATCCAACAATTTGGTTCATATTTCATTTTGTTTTGTCATAAGAAAGGCATAAATTTTGTTTTGTATGACTTTCATTTTTCTTTAAGTATTTTGAATAAAAGTTTTTTTTAAGGCACTCTTTCATTATTTTTTTCAAAATAACATTTGTATTTTTAAAGTATGCACGTCTTTTAAATAATTGTCTTATCATGACCTTATTTTCACACTTTGACTAAATAGCATTTGTCATTCTATAGAATACCTAGGTATTATATACAATGCCTAGGGAAAGTATGTAATGATTCTTATATTTCATACTTTGCCTAAAAACGCCCAGCATTCTATAAAATGCCTAGATATTCTATAGAATGCCGGTGTTTCATACATTTTCGGTAACATATGTACTTCGAATACGAGAAAATGTAATATTTACATCTAACATATCTAATATTTGCAACAAACTATAACAATACTAGCTCAAATACCCGGCTTTTCTCAGGATAAAAATATTTTCAAGTCTAAGTATTTATAACACTTTAAACTTAATTAAACAGTTTTTTCGCAGCAATGTACTTTTTTGATTTTCGTTCG
Organism: Araneus ventricosus; assembly: GCA_013235015.1. Lineage (NCBI taxonomy): Eukaryota > Metazoa > Arthropoda > Arachnida > Araneae > Araneidae > Araneus > Araneus ventricosus. The sequence goes on along the minus strand of BGPR01002542.1, from coordinate 8,628 downwards.
TTCACTCCCGTGTTGCCTGACATCCTCGGACAGCAGCAGAACCCCTCTCATCTTTTTCTCTCCCTAGTTTGAGCCACCTGGCCACGAATCCAGCCGTCCTTGGTACTCATGTTTCCTTCCCCATCATTTATTGCTATGGCGTCAACAGAAGCTCTTTCATATTTTGTTTTTTATTGCCATTATCCGCAATAGAATTCTCTTCATTTTAGTGTTTGTGTGTCTGAGCAGAAAAACACCTACACACTCAATTAGGATCATTTAAAAATTTGTGAAGTTAAATGAACATCGAATAGGGAGAGTAATTAACGTCATTGGATTGCCTTACAAACATACTGAAATATGTAAGTTAATATAGAAGCTAAATAAAACAGTTTTTCGATTTCCTCACCAGTCTCATTATTCGTCTTTCAGCCCTTTAAATTACATGCGATTCACATTTCCTTCTTCTTGAGCTTGTACCACGACTACCTTTAATGCTTCGTGGCGAGAATTGCAATATGAAATGTCTTCCCTTTCTATTAGACATTTATAAAATTAGTTATTTTAGAAGTTTAAGAAAAAATAACTAACTTGTGAGGTCTTTTCTATAAACTAAATAAAACAATTTTTCGCCGCCGCCTTTTCCGTTGTTCGGGACTCAAAAACATGCAATGACCTTACAAATTAATTCGGAGAATTTAAAATTTATTAAAATTAAACACGAAAGATCGCATTGTGATCAAACTGACGTCATTGGATTATTGCACGTGCATAGTAAAAGTTGTATATGCTTCAAAATAAAAACGGAAGAACACTGACTTGTAGTTAATGTCTAAATAAAGCAATATTTTCTTAATCACGCAGCACGTGTGTGTGCCTTTGTTAATGAAACACGTGAATGAAGGATTTGATGAAGCAATAAATAGGTTAGATTATATTTTATAACAATAGAAAGCATTGTAACGAATTGCGCTTAAAATGCATTTTTGAAATGATTTGTTGAATGATTGTATGAATGATATGCGTATTTGTTTGAAAGATTTGTTTTGAAATGTTTTTTAAAATTAAAAAAAAACATGATACAGAAATGAAATTATTATTATTAAAGAGATAATTTTTCTCTCTTTAAGATGGTGTAAAAATAACTTTCGTGCGATAAATATTACAGAAGTTATTGGCGTATAAGTATAAAAATTGCCAAATTTTCGTTATTTAATTAAATATCTTAAAAACTAGTTAATTCTGAAAGTTGAAAATATCACAGTTGTCCTAGAAATGTACCCCAGAAAGTCGTGTGCAAATTTTATGGCATTACCGTTCATTGTTTAGGAGGAGTTCTTGTGACCGACAGAACGCCGCTCCATGTCCCCGTGCCTGATGCGACTGTACCGTACTGCAACTGAACCGGTTGAATGGACATGGGACACTTGTAACCGACAGACAGACACGTGTATTTTCCGTTTTATATTATAGATTCTCGAGACAAGAGAGATGGATTTTAACGTTTGATGAAATTTTTCTAAAAACAGTTTGACTCAGCAACAATGTTTTCAAATTTATCAAGTTGACATTTCTTCAGGTTTTTCATAAATAATTCAATTTCCCAGACTCCTGTTCAGGATTCCGTTTTTCTGCAGGATTAGGATCATAGTAAAGGAGAATCACAATATAAATTTTTTTTTTCTTATTATAATAGGTATTATAAATGCAAAATGTTGTAATGAAAATAAAAATATCTTCCTTATTTTGTACATCGAACTCCAGGTGGCAGCACGAGTGGATCAAACTGCTTGGAAAATTCATGATATTAATGGTACTTAAATTTGAATGAAATGAGCTCGTTTTGTATGTATATATATATATAAGCAAAACAGATTGACAAAAAATGCTTGGAAAAAAATAAGCAAATATTTTAATAACTAATTAATTTAATTGGCATGGACTCCAGAATAAAATAGATTATCGGGACCCAGGGCCGGATTTATATACATTTCTACGCCTTAGGCCCAAACTTATTCTGCGCCCCCTCCCCTCTCAAAAAAGTTAATATATAATTTTCAATTTAATACACAATATTTTATTTCTGAAACATATAAGCACTTAATCAGTCTTCCAATGCAAATTAGTTCAAAGGCAAAAGACGATAAAGTCCACATAAGACAAAAAATGTATTGCTTAATAAATTTAATGTAACGAATGTTAATTTTAAAAACATCATTTTATAAGGACCTTTTTAAAATAACACTGAAAAATGTGTAAATATTTGGTTGTTATTTCTTCTGTACGTCCCCTGATGGTTGCACCCTAGGCCATGGCATAGGTTGACTCTATGGGAAATCTGGACCTGTCGGGATCAGCTTCCATCTGAGTGTATCCCTTGAAGCGAATTGGGATGTAATTTGACTTTCAAGTTTTGTTACTTGCTTACTCTTAAAAATACCACATATATCAATATTACACGAACAAACACAGGATTCAAGAGGCGAATCCTGACACTGATGCAAGTTTGTCACTGAGCCTTGTCGATAGCAATCACAAAGGGCAGTCGAAGTGAAAACTGACTCCTTGAACGTACAAAGGATAACTCGGTTTTAGGAGATGTTAGATTGATTTTCTGGATAGTTGTCTTAGATCCTGATTGTTCATTTGTTAGAATAGAAAAGATCAGGTAATGACTCTGAATTTCTTTCAAACCTAACCGAATTTCGTTTACTGAGTCAGTGTTCAAGTTCAGGATCTAATCGGTAAGCGGTGAATATTTTAAAGAATTATTTTCAATGTGTTTACGTCAGCTACTAAAGTCGCTTAGTAATGCTTACTTTTCCTTAGAGCTCTGTTGGCTTGCTATGAGCGTAACGTAGCAACGTAACTCCTTTGAGTGAAGACGAAGTTTCCACTTGTAGATTTATCATAGAAACTTTTATCTGCCCTATCAACAAGCTTTTTTGATTTTACGACTATGGTGAGGCTCTAACGAATCAAACGACACCAAAATGATACACTAAAGAACTCTGTTCTCCAGAGATGATGTTTTTCTTTTATGTGCTATAACTAGTTTAAATATGTACTTCCTATTAAAATATAGTTATGTGTAATTATTGTAATTTAAAGTAGTGTTATATATGACTAAAGTAAAAAAATAATCTTTATTAAATCTCGTATTTTTTTAAGGGTTGGTCCAGATAGCATTTTTTAGTAGTTGAATATAAGCACAAGAATCATTGATTTCATTGAATGAAAACATTCAGCAAATTTTCACTTTTTTTTATACACAAAAATTTAGATAAATACTACTGCATTTCCTGTGTGTATTTTTTTTTATTCGCTTGGTCTGTTGCAGTAATTATGCTATAAGATGGCTAGTTACTAATACAAAATAATTACAAAAGAAAAGAAACACTCAAAAGAGGGGAAAAAATAGGCATTTAAGGCTTAGCTGAAAACGCAAAAAATAGTTTAAATAAGTAGAAAATATACTGACAATCTAATTTTAGGAAAAAAGAACGAACTTTTTGCTTATGAGCTGTCATTTCAAAACGTATCAAAGAGTAGAGTATTATTTTACTGGTCCTTCGAATGCTGTTAGGAAAAAAAAAAAAAACTAAATACGAATTTAAATTCTGTATAAATCTGTCGCAAAATAATTTTATATTTATTTAATTAAATTTTTTTCAGGCCTTTCCTGAGGAATATTAAAAACAAAATGTGAAAATCTACGTACACTAGTAATGTTTTCAAAAAATTCCTGTAGATGGTGACACCATGTTTCTACTCTTCCTCAGTAATGCCATCTTTCAAAATTCATCAGAAAATTCTTGCGGGATAGATCAGCGTAAAAATGACGAAATGATCCGTATCGAAAATAAGAATTTGTGCAAAATTTCAAGGAAATCAACATTTGTAGAGATTCGAGTGACAGAGTGAAGAAGAGTAGAATTTTGACCAACATTCTCAATTTCAAATGTCAGTAGTTTTTCTTAAATTAGGCATTGTGGTTATTTGTACATTCAAGCTAAAGTTTTGATGGTATATCTAAGAAGGAAGAGTCACACCAGATGCAAAAAAGGAGAATCAACGCTTGCAATTTCTGAGAATATTCATGATGGAATGCAATATTATGACAAATTGGCTCCACCGAAAGAAGTAGGTGCTAAATCATGGGTAAAAAATCGTGGTAACAGAGAAAAATTGATATAAATTCGAACAAGATTCAGATATAATATAGCTGCATTTTAGTGAAAAGATTTATCCCACATATATGAATAAATAGAAAAAGTTTATAAATTGCCACGATTAAATTTTATTTGAAACACATATTAGCAACAAAGTCTAAATTTCAAATTAGTTTGATTAAAATAGACTTTGCAAGTATTTTTAAAGAAAGTCTTATTGTATTTAGGCAAATTTTGTAGTCTTGTCATTGCTTGCTTCAAAGCGTAATGGCATTTCCAGATAACAGGTTCAGTGTGTCTAGCAGACATAAGAATACCTTATAAGGCTCAGCCAAGTGGGAATTGCAGTTGGTTCTGATGCTTCAGGTAGATATACGATTTTTTTTATCTTTCTGAAATAGCTCTTCTCAGAAAAAGGATTAGAATTTATTAATTGCACCGAAAATTCTATATGTTCAATAATATAATTCTGAAATGAAGGATATAACAAGGCATCCAATCACAGGATGCCATTCGCAGGTTACTATGGAGCTAAATACAAAGCACAATAATTAATTTCTCTGTCTTTTTCGATTACTAACCGTCTTTAGTGACCACCTTGTTCTCCGGATATTAGCTTGTTTAATTACAATTAAATGTCTTATGCATAACTTGATACTCATGGTTCCCTCAACAAAGTATTTTAACATTTCAAATCGTGATGGACATTTAAGCCGCAGTAGCATCACACCACTTCTGTTTATTGTGTCAACGAACCACATTAATGGAGTCAAGTCGCAGGAGTCACAGTGGCATTAAAAATGCAAATATCCTCATCATTTAACATTTGCACATTGTCTAAAGAGATAGTGTAACTTCACTTTCTTATTCCTCATGCAAAATGCATTTTACGCGTGTTATATGGATACGTCCAGGAGCATGTTAGCTCGCCCGAAACACGCTAATAAAACCAACGGGAGTGGTATCCCCAAAACTTTCTAGCATACTTCCTCAAAAAAGGTGCTGTTTCCTCTCCCCCCGAGTGGAGAAAAAAATTAGAACCTACTGTAACCCAGAATCCAATGACTATCGGAAGGTTTTTCATTGTGGATTATAGTGACTGTAAAATATTTAGGTAAATAATCAAATTCAAAGAGATGCATACCGATTAAAACGCATCTATCACATACTTCCACTCTTGCCGGCTCAAGGACAAAGTGACTTAATCCTTCCGCGTGCACAGAAATAGCTACCAGCATGCATGCGCATGAAGTATCGGATTAAAAAAAATTGAATATGCAATTTGAACGCCTTTTTTAAACCGATTGGAACGAAATTTGGGCACAGATCTATAATTAATGTTAGCAAACGTCATACCAATTTTTATTTATGTAAACCAAAGGGTTTAGGAGATATAAGTTTTACAAGTATGCGATTATACAGTCCGACAGACCATCAACCTTTCGTCGGATTTGGTCCAAACTTTGATACGGATCTACATTCATGATGATAAAACTGCGTACCAAATTTTATCCATCTAGCTATTCAAGTTTTTGAGTTATAGTGTTCACATGAACGCGGATAGACAGACTTCCCTTAGACGGATTTTGTCCAAAATTTGATAGAAACCTACAAATTATGTATAAAGATCACATACCAAATTTCATCCCCGTAGCTCTATTAGTTTTCGAGTTATCGTGTTCACAGACAGATATAATTCCAAAATTGTGTTTTTCGGACTCAGGGAGGTCTAAAACGTAGAGATTCGTCAAAATCTCGAGTTAGAATTTTTTGACGATTCCAATACTTTCTCTTTGTATACGAAGAAGTAAAAAAATTAAAGAATAGCAGTTGTAATCTCTCAGCATGGCAGATATATTTCCTTGCTTTCTTTACATTTTACAGAGCTTTGTTTATAGATTCCACAAAAAAGTTGACGAAATGAAATAAAGCGAAAATTCATTCGACATTGAGTTGGCTTTTTGATTGACATTCATAAGATTTCTTCTAAGACTAAACAAACATTTATTAGAACACTAAAACACAACTATTACACTTGGTAATCTGCGTACATCGTAATTTCGTTCAACCGTACTCGTACTCATATCTCATTTTAAATCAAATTCAAAGTAAGTCAACATTTGACTGTCGCCACTCATCTGATATCATACACTGTTGCAACAATAAATAAATTGAAGTCATATTTTTGTCAGGAAATAAAATTAAATATGCTTACATTTGCCATTAACTTCATATGAAAAAATAAACGGAATCTTCATTCCTTACCTTTCAACAATGCAAGAAAAACACGAATTAAATATTTGTAGAAACTAGCTGTATGGCCCGGCGTTGCACGGGCTAAATCGAATAATAGCTGAGGTCACGTGACACATGCCTTATGTGTGTTATAATATTGTTGAAGTGTGTTGTATTAGTGTTTTCACCTCCTGCTTCAGCTGGGTGTAGATGAGAGGTCCTGTGATAAATTTGGCCATGAATTCTGAAGCAATACGCTCCTCTCCCTGTAGACGGTACAA
>BGPR01002541.1:47919-162814 GCA_013235015.1 Araneus ventricosus | reverse complement strand
TACGAGGTGTGCCCCTAAATAGACGTCGCGTTGCTTCAGAATGGGAAATTAATATAAGTAAACTAAAGGACAAAGAGTTCGTAGTTGATAATGATGGTTGATTCTAAGTGCATCTTTCCATTTGACTGGAAAACACAGAAAACACCAAATTTTTTCTTTTGCCGCGTCAAAACGTAGTAAATAACAGGGTATCCGAACTGCGAAACAATATAAATGTCCAACACATTCTAAGTAGTCGAAAAACGCGTTGGTAGATGTTTCCAGTGACATAAATACCACGACGAGTGAGCTAGAGGTAAAATTTGCAATTCGGTTTACTGTGTTTTCCCATTCCAGTCTTCACTTCATTTTCTGTCAATTTTTTGGGGTTTTTTTTGTGAATTTGTGTTTTCTGCACCGGAAGTACCTGTATTGCCTGCATTTCTGCGAAGCCAATGGGGAATTCTGCGTCTCAATTTAAGTTTCTTCTAAGAATGAATTCTGTTTTCTTTTTCAAACTTCAATTCTTTAACCGAGTTAACGTTGAAACTTATACATGCCCCCCACCAAGAAATGACGAATTCAAATTGCATTGGAGGTGAGGATATTCAAATCTTTGGTTTCTCATCATTCGGCATTAAGAAAAGCAGCTGAATTGGCAACTATACTGATGGTATATATCTGGTGATGAGTGGCATTGTAATATCATTTTAAAGGAAGTCATTCGAATGGTCGGAGAGAGAGCAAAGATCATATTTGGCATATTTTGTTGTAGAGTCTAGAACTAGCAAGAAGAAGTATTGCAGATATGTAATTTCGATATCCCTTCTAAAAGAATTGCTTACATCTATACTGATCTGTACTTCTTTTATCAGCTAGGTTTGGTGGGTTAAGGTATGGAATTGTATGTTTGGGCTACATGAAAGGGAGGAGAAGGTTGTGGGTTCCATTTGGTTGTGCTCTTAACCAGCATTTTTCAGAAATTCGTAGACCGATTGTGCTTTTGTGGCGAACTGCTCACTGCAGTCGCGCCAGCTGCTGAAGATTTTCCTTCCCCCCCCCTGAAAGCCATTCAGGTAGGCAACCTACCACTACAAATTGGAGCTAAGTTCAACTTCTAATCACATGACATGCATGGTAAAATTCTGCTCTGACCTATAGGAGATGTTACACGTCCCTTTTATTATGCGGCCTTGGCTAGATGCGCCAGAAAAAATGGGATTAGATAATTTTTTTTTCACATCAGGTAATCATACCACACTAGTTTTTTCATGTTTAATAAGAGATGCAAAGGAATTGACTCTCTAATACGGGCTGTCCCACAAAGGACTCCCTCATTTTAAAGCTCAATAATTGGTCAAAAGAGATCAAGAATGAAAAATGTGGTATGATTATTTTGAAAACCGTGAAAATATGTTACTGAAGTTTCAAATTTAGTGTAAAAATGCTTCCGCCAGCTGGTGCTGTATACTGTAGGCGCTGACGTATCCCATAAAAGACAGCTCCTTGCCTCAAAAGTTACCATTTGGGCTGCAGTATCCCCCAAATGCTTCAGTGGCCCATTTTTCTTGTGAGAAATGATCACTACTGAAAAGTACATTGCAGTTTTGGGACAATTTGTAGACATACTACAAGCTTTAGAGGGTCTACCAGGCTCTTCGTGGTTTATGCAAGACAGGGCTTGACCCACAGAACTCCAGGGGCTTTTGCCTTTATTGAGAAATTCATCGAGAATAGAGACATTATTTTGAACTTTTCCACCTTTACTGGAACAGGTAGGTATTGGGATATATACTAACACGGTCTTACCTCCTGAGACTACTTCCTCTGCAACAAATTGAACGACACCGTTTACCGTAACAATCCAGCAACATCGTACGAGCTTGAAGAGTGGATTTGCGAGGCATGTGCTTCCATTTCCGTTGACACGTTACAAAAGGTGACTGAAAATTTCAGTCTTCATATGTGCCGTCTCTACGCCGCGAAAAGTGCAAATTTGGAATAGCTTGTGATGTGATTGCAATGATGACAGTTTATAACCTTTTTCTCGGACTCCATATTGCGACTTCAGCATATAGTGCAAGCTTTTGGCAACATTTGTAACTAATTTTCAAAGTTTTGTACCAGACTTTTACGACTTTAAAAATAAGTATACCATTGGTTTCATTCTTCTATCGATATCTGTCGGAGAGTTATTTCATTTTAAAATGAGGGAATCCTTTGTAGGACACCCTGTATATTCTGCATTACTATTGCATTAATTATTCGGAAAGTCAATACCATTTCTTGAATATATCAAACAATTTATCTACATTTAAATATTTCATCTGCAGCCAGGCAAAGCATTCCATCGATCTTCTGCAGCGTTCTCACGTTTACATCTTGAATGAAGAAGCTCCAGTTAAATATACCCCAGACAGCTACAGAAGAGTCTGATTCGGATGGTCATTTCCCTCTGGTCTTATTAACTCTACTTTCTGTCTCCATTTCTCATCTAAGTTTGGTACTTTTGTCGGATTTGTGCACGCTGTTCTCTAATAAAGAAACTTGATGGTACATACTTTTACATATTGCTTAAATAATTTTGAAGAGTTCCTTGGAGGAAATTTATCAGGAACAATGTCATTAATCATACCTTAATTTTTTTATTGCCATAAACAGAAGAACTTTGAAGGAAAAAGTATTAACAATTATGAAATTAAGAAAAAGCTTTTTAACTTCTTTGTCAGTTTCGCAGTTAAAATAATGATAAAAAGACATTTTAATACACGCTTTTAATAGTGCACTATAAAGTATAGAATGATTTTTCCCAAAAAATATGGAGAACAAAAGAAAATTATAAAAGCGCGATGTGCCGATTCTAATTCTCTAAGCAAATTATAGTTTAATTTACATTCAAACTCATCTTTGAATTTTTAATGAATGTTAAGGGATTTTCTTTCTTATTACATTTCATTGAGGCTTCATTTTGTTAGTATATTGCTTTCAGCGTCACGATTTTTGACATGTTTCACTCTTTTACGATTTTCGACATGTTTCACTCTTTCAAACGAAACAAATGTGGTAGAATTAGATATATTCAACGAGAAGTTTTTAGAAGAAGTTTTTTTGAGTAATAACTTCCTTAGGGTATTAAGGATGTTTTAGAATGACTTGAGTGATTTTTCGCACATCACAGATACTTCTGGAACATTCTGAAAACTTTCGAAATTCGAATTTACAGAAACTAAAATAACTTAGTTAAAAAAAGCGAAGAAAGAAAAGATATGAAATGTAGTATAGTGTATCAACAGAAAGAAGATAATTTCATTCTTAATTTGTTAATTCTTATTTTAATTTGTTCCATTTCCCGTCTCCGACAGGATTTAGACAATATAAAGACCAGGAATAGACGAGTACTCCTCTATATTTTTTAAAAATTATCTTTCAACTAAATGTCTGATTTTAACAGTTCAGTGACTTTAAAACAGAACATCCACACGCTGTGCTTTCCGCTATCTGGGTAGGACGTATCGGCCAAATTAATGAATAATTAAATCAATATTCACCTTAGTAAGTTTACTACTAGATATTCCACCTTATCAGATTTATCAGTGATACTGGCTATAGTAACTGGATACAAAAAAAAGCAAAAATAATTGCAATGCGCAAATATTTTATGCCCTCGAAGAGGAAGAAAAACCGCACAGAACTGGTATCTGATTCAGCTAGTCCAAATATCGCACTTCCGTCATGAAAACCCATTCACTGTCTCTCTCTACAAACTGATTTAGATGTCTCACATTGTATATATTTTATTCCAGTTCTAGGCTTTTTTTCCAATTAATCCATTTGTTTATTTGCATTCTTAGTTATAGCATTAATACTTCAAAGACAATCATCCACTCATGCAGAACATTACAACTCGATTCCCGGAACCTCTGTCCCACCTCTTCCCGACAAGACGCACTTTCATTACCCAACCTTTCCATCATCCACATCCGCTTCTGGATCGATGCCTGCAAGGGTAGAGCAGCAAGCAATATGTCAATGCCAAAACGCGCATCATTTGCAGCCATTATTCTAATAGCAGAGCCACAAACTCTGGTAAACACAGAGAAAATGGCTTTCTGATTCAAATAGTTGGGATAATTTTAATGCGACTGGTGCCGGAAGGTAACGAGCGAGATTTATGACGGCGATCGAGGAGGACGAACTCCGCTGGTGTCTGTGTCGGGAATGATGATCCTAATTTCTTCACTGGAAAACATGTGTGTGCGGGTCTAATGACGATTTATAATTGCAGCAGTGTGTCATATAACGAATTTATGAGTGACCTGTTCAGTAAAACAGTGCGCACTAGCCTGTCCACTTATGAACATCTGTGTTCTCGCGTCGCTGACCGTTCATTTGATGTGAAATGTTATACCCATGCAGATAAACCCCAAATAATACTGCTGTGAGTTCCAAAAATATCTGTTATCCGAAGTAAAGTGCAAGTACAAAAAATATGTTTCGGTAAAAAAATGAAATTCTGAGTATTATTTTTTGAAATTAAATAACAAATTCAATCAATAAAACAGTGCGTATAAGCCTATCCATTTCAGAACATCTCTGTTCTAGCGTCACTGACAGTTCATTTGATCTGAAATGTTAGATATATACTAGTAACCTTCAAATAAAGCTGTTCCAAAAACATATGTTGCCAGAAAAACAGAACTGGTACAAAAGTAGATGGGATTAGGTTAAAAGACTTTGAAATTTTGGTTACTATTTTTTATTGAGAAATTTTCGTTATTATTTTTTATTGATTGTTATTTTTTGAATCTAATATCAAAAGCTTTATAACATTTCATTGACAACTGTGTGGCTTTTCTTGAATGATTTTTGAGTCATTAGTTTACTTAGACCTTCACCACCGCCGTAAAATAAAATTTTAAAAAAATGTGCGCTTTATATACTGAATGAACTGCCAGGCCATGCCAATTTTTTTATGTTTCGTTTACGGACGGAAACTTATTTGCAGTATTTCATTTCAAACAATTGATGCTCGCACAGGGAACACCAGGTCAATCTACATATTTAAGAGAATTACCTTCGGCAAGTTCGAGAGTTACCTCGGCAAATGTGGTTGTTCCTATTTCTCACGGTTTAGCATATCTAGGCAAGTCCACGGATCACGAATGAAACACTCATGATAAAGGAGAAGTTTGGAATCTTCTGTTGTTCTAAACGACCTTGGAGCATCTGAGGTAGAAGTCTTCAATATATAGTGGGAAATTGCTTTTCTGGAGGATTTTCAGAAGAACCTGCCAAACCTTTGTGTTTCAGCAGTCAGTCGGACCGCATCCAGCATGTCATTGCCAAAGCACACGTATGTCTACAAGGTTTTCAATAATGCTGGTTAAGACGCAAGGTCGAGAATAGAAAACAACCCTCTTTCTCCGATTCATATTCCCCAGCTATGTCAAGCATTAATCCTCTAGTCCACTGGTGCGAAGTTTCGAAAAATATAGCACATTAAGTAATTATTTCGTCATCATCAGCACTAAACACCATGAGACGAACAGATTTGCTTCCTGACAAATATCTTCAACCTTTGAACTTCCTTCAGCGTTTTCGTGTCTTCGACTCTGCGCTTTTTGTTAAAAAATTAAAAAATACTATTTTTGTTAACTTTCTTTTAGCCTAGAGGTGTTTTTTTAAAATATAAATTTAGTTACATGGTGCTATTATTTTATGCGTTATTTGAGAATTTCTCTGCTATCAAATAAGATTTTTTTGCTCACAAAAGCTTTTATTTTGGGTATTTCTCTTGTACTCTATCCGTGATAGAATAAAACCGTGTTATAGAAGCACTGTTTTATACAGGGTTTTCTATATGGTAAAAACATCCTCTATGTAGCATCACATTGTGCACATTTTTATATCTTTAATTATTTATTTAAGTGTATGGTTGTAAAACAAAGGAACGAGCAAAATGTATTTTCAGATTAACTTCAATTATCAGGGTGTCTATTGAAGCTTTGTTAGGGATTACAAATTGCAAGAAGGTCGAAATATTTCGAGTACTTCCAGAAAACTGCATCAAAACTCTTCATGTTTAAACAAAATAATGTCTTGTAATTTAGAGGTTGCTTTTAATGCTACAAGAGGGGGATTCAGCTGCACTTGCTGTTCGTAGGTCTCAAAGATTTATGAATAGTATGATTATTTTTATTGAAAACAAAATTTAGAATAACCACTTCCATTTCCATTTACAGTTAAATGTAAGAAGGAGTGAAACATGCTCTTATTGATTAGCATCAAGTGATGCCATACATGAGGTGGCCGATGAATTCACTCCACCTGTTACATATGTTCATATGATGCAACAGGTGCAGTGGCCAATCAAATCATGTCACCTGTTAGACTTCAAAACAAATTGTGCATGCATGTAACTTAAGTCGCTTTTTGTTTATAAAAAGTTATTGGATGCTATGTATTCAGTTAGTTAGCTAGTTTTATATGAAAGAGTTTTTAGTTTATTTGATGCAGCTTCAATAAATTATGGTTGTTTTTAAGCATGTCTCTCTGCTACCTTATATTTTCACAATTTCTAATTCATATATGGCATTCTTATGCATTGTAGAATGAAGCTTTCATAAATGCTCGCGTATTTCCACGTATGACGTCATACAAACCAACAGGTCTCGATAGTTATAATTTATTTATATTTTGCTTGCAAAAAGGCTTTATTTATCTGTAAAATAATGCTTTACTAGACGCTCTTGCCGTCCTCCGGGTGGGTTCCCTTTGCTTTGCACTCACTTTTCTCAGCACTGCCCTTGTCACCTGGCTGCTTCGAGACTCTCAGCCACTACTTTTTCAATTTTAAATACTGCATGAAGATCAATGGAACAGACCATAAAACCATAGTAGATTTCATATTCTTTGTAGACAACAGATTCCTTTAAAATTGTAAAATCTTTCAGTAAACGTCATCTAGTTGTAATGTTTTGTATAACGTTTTCACGAATTTCGGCATGAAAGTCTTCAGATCCATGAATACAGAATCGCCCTAACTAAACAGTTTCCATCACCTACGATAAGTATTTTACAATATTTTTGACACGCCGTTTTGATGGAACTGTTGGGATGTATATATTTAAAATAATATGGTAAAACCTTCAGACAGTTCGGCAGCTTCAACCACTTTATGGATTTCGATAATTTTTAATTCATATAAAAGCTTATGACGTCTAGATATATTATCAAGTGTCGTCTACCCCCCCCCCAACCTCCATTTTCGAATGAAATCGAAAAAACACTTCTGTTCTGTACATTGTCTATGGGTAAACCTTGTAGAAATTCCCAAGCCCCAATCACCAAGCATCAATCAAATCATAGATAATAAATTAGTAACAGATATCATTGATAAAAGGAATGCATTTAATTTGCAAATTAATAAATTCCCTTTTTGGAATAGTAATCTCAGCATTTCTGTCTTCAAGAATTTAGTAAAAAATTATATAACTAGAAATAATAATTTAGTAACAGACATTGATATTAGAATTAAGAACATAAAAATTTTTTATTCCTTTGCACTGGATTATGGAATGCCTATAGGTTTTCTAGAAGTATATATAGATGAGAAATATTTAGGTAATTTAGAATAAAACATTCATACGGTTTATAAGGGAATATTTTTATTTCTATGATAGTGGGATAGTGTTTTCACATATTCTACTCGTATTGTGTAGTTTTATTCTAATTAGGCTATTGAGTTATTGGTTTCAGATTTATTACATAGATGGCGCCAGAATCTTTCATGAGAAATTTTCCTTTTTAATAGACATTTTTACTAATTTTCAAATATTATCTAGATAAATAACTGTATTACATTTTTTAAATGGTTTTGAGAATTTTAATATAGGTATCTTACTAATTCTTGATATCAAAAATTAATTATATTATTTGGTCAATTTTGCTGTTTCATGGTAAGAATTTTGGTTGTGGCGACATGTGATGTCAATGTGCTGGCGGGTTATATTGAAAGAGATGAATTCTGGTAAGTATAAGAGGAGACATGATTAGTTAATGTTTATTGAAAAGTATGGGTATTTTATTGATTTATATATATATATATATACTGTCTTTAGTGCAATATCATGGTGCAATATAATGTTATATTACATATTTTTATCCTGAACTATAGTAGTTTCTATACAGTTATGTTTTATTGTTAGGGTTAGTATAAGACTTTTCTTTCTAAGTTCTTTCATTTTAGGGTAAAATACCCTGTTTGTTTTTTCAACAACAATAGTAACAGGGATGGTTTGTACAACAAAATTAATTTAACCTGGCTAAAGCTTGTGCACAGCCAAGCTGCTATTTTAATTGTTGAAAACTCCTTTTACTTGGTTTGCCTATTTCAATACTTTTAATAACAACAGAGTTTTTTTTACTTGTTGATATATAATTGCTTAAATTTAATTTTTGTTCATGGTATCTTTAGTATTTTCAAAAATTTTTTTAGATTTTATTTAAAATTGATGTATTGTTCAAATAATGACTTTTTAGTATAGGATTTGATTCTTGATATGTTTTGTTTACTTTATTTCTGTATGTTTATATACAAGTTATATTTGGATTTATATTATATATATATCATCAAGGGTCGCCTGCCCCCTCCCCCATTTTCGAACGAAATAGAAAAAAATATATAGATAATGTACGGGGGAGATGTGTTTTTTCGATTTTGATCGAAAATGGGGGGGGGGGGCAGACGACCCTTGATGACATATCCAGATATCATAACCTTTCAATTAAGAAAACAATTGTCAAAATCGGTCGAGTGGTTGAGGCTGGCGGACTCGGTGAAGATTTTTTTTACCAAATTATTTTAAATATATAGATTAGTCGATTTTTATATGAATTTTAAATAACTTCTTTTTATCTCAACTACGCTGCTCAGGAATTTAAACTCGATCGTGGTCAGCTGTACGAATGTTTAAAATATAATTTTCAATAGGTTATATTCAGGTTAATATTCGAAATAATTTTACGAATTTATCATTGATAAAGGAGTAGATAACTGAGGTTCTTTGTGGTGGAGGCTAGGTTAATGGTTTACTGTAAAATTCAAATAAGCTTTACATGATAAATTCTTATGCAAATGAACTTTACATGGTGAATTTTTTTGTATATTAGTTTTACATGGTTGATTCTTATGCAAATTAGATTTATATGATAAATTTGTAACGTACGTGGGCTCTACGTGATAAATTCTTATATAGACGATTTCACATGATATATTCTTATGTAAAGGAACTTTATATGGTGTTTTTTCATTGAATGAGATTTAATGAATTAATAACACTTGAAAAGACATCAAATTAATGCAGAGAATGAACAGTTTTAAAATTATACCGCTAACTTTTCGTAATCGCTTAGAAAACGCATTTGAACCCATGCCTGTTTATACGATTCATATTATTATCACGTTATCAGCATCCGCTCAATTTTTTTTAAATCTTTCTATATTTAGTAAATAAAAAATTGTATCGTTTTAAATTCGTCGTTAGAAAGGTTTCTAATTTTAAAAAACAGCTGTTTTCTATGATGCCAAAAGGTAATATCTACCCATTGTTTAAAATTACTAGGTTTTCTCCCAATAGTACCCAAATCTGGGTGAAATTCGATTCAATCAAGATTTCAATCAGAACTATGCATCATAGACGCTTTTTATACAGCCCCCTTTTATTACGGAAGAGTCAAACGAGGTCTTCGTTGGAAGTGCGACTGCAAAATCGGTGAAATTCGGCGCGAAGATTTATACCAGGTTGACCGAGATGGAGGTTACTATTTTCACTACTTTTCACGAGAAACTTTTCCCAAATTATAGCACTCGTGCCGGAGCTGGAGTATGGAACGTGATTGGGGCTTAAGTGGCCGCCCTGGGCTGTTTGTGAGACGAAGAGAGTACATTTTGTATTTGGCTCGAAATAACTTTTCCTGCAAGAATCGATTTGGGGGCGAGTTTCCTTCCTTGAAAATTTCGATGGAAAATAAGGAAGGGGTTTTTGAAGCGTAGATGATTTTGATTATACTCTCGAGTCAAATTACCGAAAGTACTTTACACAGTTGCCCGGGTTTTCTGATTATTCTGCTGCAGTCAATTCATGGGAAGCACACATTGCACTTACGCTTTTCGAATGGAAAGCGCTCAGACAGAGGAACGCTTGGATCGAAGAATGTTTTCCGTTATGTTGAAGCACTTGACTAGCTTCATGTTTTATGAAAATTTTTCCAAATACTCCAGCTGAAATGAGTTTTTATGGACTTCTAACTTACGTATTCATATGCTTTTGCAACTCATTTCTTGACCGATAGTGAATTCAAAAAAAATAATGATGAGGTACATTTTTACCATTTTATGAATTTGAACAAACAACCGCTTTCTATAACGAAGTAAAAATGTAAGTTCTGCGGTTTTTATAAAGGCTCGGATTCAAGAATGTGTTATATTTCGTTGAAGTACTTCATTAGTCTTGTTTTATGAGAAAAGAAATATGTTTTCTTAATACTATATTCTGAATCGTATTTCTACGAACTTCTAACTTGCGAATACCTAACCTTCTGCAACTCATTTGTTGATGTTGGTGTACAGTGTATCCAAAAGAAGTAAGATTAATGCTGTTTTTTTATGAATTTGAAAAAGCAGCCTGTTTCCATAATGATCTGAAAATGTAAATTCTCTAGTTTTTATAAATTAACCCTTTCTTAAATTGTTTTTACTTTCTCGTATACGAATCTCGTCTCGAAAGAGAAAGCTTTGCAATCGTCAAAAATGTCCTACTCAACATTTTCGTGAATCTTCATGTTTGAGACATTGAATAGAACAAGAAACGATTTTCTGGAATTATCTTTGTGTTTCTGTCTGACCGTCTGTCTCTAAATATGAACACGATCATTCCAAACGGAACGAGCTTTGACTGGTTAAAATTAATATGTAGGTTCTTAACACCAAACTGTAGATGAATATTCATTCAATTTTCGATATTTTCTGTCAAGGGAAGACTATCTGTCTGTCGTCCGTATGTATATGAACACGGTAACTCAAAAATAAAAGGAGCTGGAATGAGGAAATTTGGGATGTGGTTTTATATCAAAATTGCAGATAAGTGTCAGATTTTGAACCAAATCCGTGCAAGAGTAGATTATCTTTCTATCCGTCTACTCGTAGTCTAGGAAGACGATAAATTAAAAATAGAAAGAACTAAACAAGAAAAATTTGATAGTTGGCATGTAAGTCAACATTGTAGACAGGGCCGTACCGAGGGGGTGGCGAGATTGGCTCCCGCCAATGGCGCAGGCAGAACAGGGGCGCAAAAATGACCATATAAAAAACTTAGTTTAGAATTAGATTGGTACGATATGTTGTGCAAATAAAAAAGAATTTAAGAATAAGTCTTCAGTGGCTCACTAAACATTACGGGAGTGGCTAGTTGCTTTGGCCTGTGGTCAAGTTGCCAGCTTGTCTGGTTGTGACCCCCTTAAAGAGAGAGAGAAAGGGCCTGCGCCTTTTCTTAGAACTTTGAATTTCTTGCTGCCGAAGGAAAAAAGGGTTCCTCCAGCAAGGAGAAAAGGGTCCTTTGACCATGAGTGTGGTTCTTGCCTAGATATGGCAAAACAACATGTTTTTTTCTTATTTTTTTTATCTCATTTACAGTCTTAAAATAGATGGACAAGGGAACTCGCTTCCCTTAGGTCCGGTGCACACTAGCCGATTCGTTTCGTTGAAGCTGTAAAAATATCAATAGCAACCACCATTCCCCCTGTGTGTCTCCACAGCGGGCATGTGGGTTACTATTGTTATTTTTATAGCTTCAATGACACAAATCGGCTAGTGTGAACCGGGCCTTAAGAATCTTCTTCGAGGGAGGGCAAAAAATTCACGTAATTTGACTATTAAAAACTCAAAGGAAAAGGGGAACCACACTTTTTCTTCGAGTTTTGTGTTTCAGGGTGGTGAGGTCTTATTTTATATTGTTTACTATATTGTAGGAAGAATAAAGGAGCCTTCTCCTAATAGGACGAGTGGTTCTTTGGTGTTTCTTTAGTCGCAAGTAAGGCCCGGTGCACACTAGCCGATTCGTGTCGTTGAAGCTATAAAAATAACAATATTATCCCCCATTCCCCTGTGTGTCTCCACAGGGGGCATGCGGGTTACTATTGTTATTTTTATATTTTCATCGACCCAAATAGGCTAGTATGCACCGGGCCTAAAACGAAGGAAGTGTCGCATTTCTGTTTCTGTTTCATCAGAGAGTAGGCGCATAAAGAAATACTTGGACATTTACATTCTTTTCTAAGGAGATAAATTGGTTTTAAAGAGATGAGCTCAAATTATTTCGGTATTTCTAAATTGGTTTGGTTGTATTAAATTCCAGCCGCCTTCTACTGCCAGCTGATTCGCCCATTTTATTAATTATACATTATTTATGCCAACCAATTTTAAAAACATCAAATTATTTAATTAGCTTTTCTTTCGCAAGCTAATTTGAACAAACTTTTAAGGCAATATGTTTTGCATCTAATAAAATTAATGACTTTGATTTTTACATTCAATTGTTAAAAAATCTTTTCTTCAGAATGACTCTTTAATATCATTAATTTCAATGAAAATTAATTTTTATTTCGACCATGCATAATTCAGATTTGAATTACATTTATTACACTGTATTTATCGGACTATAACTTGAATCTTTTATCTAATTATTACAAATAAATAGATGATATGGTTTTCATTGAAGATTATCTGCCCTAAGTTAAAAAATAAATTTTAGATCATAGCTAAAAAGTAAATCTATCAAAATAATATAGTAAATCTATTTAAAAAGTAAATTTATTTCAAATAGCAAAGAATTAACAAAAAATTAGACTAAACAAACTGGAAAAGCAACGAAAATGGCAGCATTTCATTACAACAAAAGAAGGTTTTATACTGTAATAATCAAAATAAATTTTTATAACACGTTTATTAACATAAGAGAGACATTAAGAGAAATATTAAATTAAAGATTTGATGAATCAGTGAAATTTATTTGACTTTCGATCCAGCATTGCTGTAAATTATACTAATACATAAAAATATTTTTTTAAAAAATTGTGAAATTTAAAAAAAAATTACACGACAACTAGATTGTTATCATTTGAAAGATAATTTTTTAAAAATTATAAGGTTGTGTAGATATTATTTTTAAATGATAATATCTCCGGCTATTATCGCTAAACCACCCTGACAAAAAAATTCCTTCCTAAATTTTAATTAATTGAAGTTTTAAAAACCTCACTAAGGTGTACTTTGCCACCCTTCGTAGTAGGTTTGTACCAAATTTGGCATCTCTAGGATCAGCGGTATGTCTTGTAGAACGCTAATAGACAGTCACCTATGCATACATGCGCTTTTATTAGTAGTAAAAATATGCATACAAAAGGATAATTACAAGCAAAATATAAAATTAACATTATAGTACTTCGTGTTAGAGTTTATTGCATAAAAAATCTAATGCAACTATTCTACACCAGATTCATGATCGGGTTGCTTTTACTCGTCTTGATAATTGATAATTTAACCATAAAATTTTACTTTCCAATAATGCATACAAAGATTAATGTTATTAGTCTTTTTAAAAAATCAACATTTTTGCTTGATACTGATGAAATTTGGCGCATATGCTCTTCAAAACAAGAGTAGAATCACTATCAACTTATCAAAGCTCAAAATATAATTAAAATTTCAGTTAATAAAAAAGTAGACAAGATTTTGCTGTCTTTTCGCCATATTTTTTAAAAATATCATCTCAAAAAAATATCTTTTTATGTCATTTTAAAATTCAAAAAAATATATTTTTAATGATACGAATTTAATAATTCTGCAATTTTTTTCTTTAATTTAAAGAAATAAAAAAATGTATCATTTGCAACAATACTTTTCAATTTTAAAATGGCAAACTAATTTCCTTATTTAATCACATTATCACTAATTTCTCGCATATTTAATCACATGATCCATGCATGGCGAAGTTCTCGGATGAGAAACTGCCGGATAAGTCAGCAGGTTCTCGCTTACCGTATCCCCTTGGTGGATACAGTAATGGTGGTGTGGCTCTTAGGGCCCATCTCCGATGACAGGTCGTACCCCGGTAAAATGGGGGTCGTCGCATGAGCCGCTCGTAATGGGGGCTATTTTGCGGGGAGCACAGTGCCCGATGAAGTCGTGGCGGCCGGTCATGACGAAAACTAACAATTACTCAATTACTAGATATTTATCTACTTTATCCTTTTTCATATTCCGTAAATAAGCCTTCTAACTTGTAAGAGTTTCATTTTTGAAACGAACTTGATGAAACGATATTCCAGAATATTCTTATATTTTGCGTTTTCCGCCATTACCAAAATCACTTTTGAGTACCCCTAACTTGTCCTCCGCGTAGCCCCAGGGGTACGCGTACCACAGGTTAGGAACCTCTGATCTAGAAAGAGTCATTTGATATTAATAAAATATGAATTCAGCTCGTATATACTCAACCCTTAATTTCGGCTCTAATTTCTCTTATTTCTAATTAGTAATTTATGTACTATACACTTTACATAGTGCGAAGCAAAAATATTATCTTCTTTATTATGCATCACACAAAAGCCAATGTTCAATAACTGCAATAAGCAATAAGTTAGAGATTTTGTTTATTTTCTGTCTTGTAGAAAATTTGTACAATTTATAATTTATTTGATGGTACATTTATTTTGTTGTGTACAGTATTTTTCATGAATATAGTGCATTAAAGTATTTTTTAAGGATACGTAATTTTTATTAAACCTATTTAATAAATCATAAAATATGCTAAATTTGTGTATAAAAATATTTGCAGTAATGTAGTTTTTTCCGGGCAGGGGTTTTATAGAAGGGATGAAAAATTAATGAAAATGTGTCACATGGGGGGGGCGCAGCTTTGGCAGTTCCGCCAAGGATGCAGAATCACCTCGGTACGGCCCTGATTGTAGATCTGTAACAACTATTGGGCAAAAGCGGTAAAAAGGAAGAATCCGAAATGAACACTGGATTTTCTTCACTGTACAACAAAGCTAAACCTAAAACCCGCCATATTGAGGAAACATACTAAAATGTCCTAGGGTAACACTCCTTTTTTAAAAATCTAATCTGATGCATTCATAATTAAATGGGAGCAAGAAAAAATGCAGCAAGGCATTGTATATATTTGCGGAAGTCAAGACCTTGAATTTAGAACCCAATTCCACACCTTTAACCCAAATGAAATCACTTTCACACTGGACTAAATCCCACATTTTATTCGTAATCTTCCGGGCCAACCAATATTCAAAGAAATTAGACAATTGCCACGATAATACATTTGTTTTGCAAACAATTAATACAAACTGTATAATTTTTGTAACTCACATAACAGAGCACAAATTCACTATTTTATCCCTTTTTGTCTTCTGGTATTTAACTATTCTTACAACTAATTGTATATCTCCCGAGCAGAACAACAATGGACCATTCCGAGCCTTTATTGCAAACAGGACTCAAATCACCTACTTTCCATTCTAACCAAATCAACATAAGCGGAGACACAGACAGAGATTCGAGAATTTTAAATCCTCGAATCGCTGAGACGTGTCCTAAATCGCTAAATACTATTATCGGGAAAATGTCCAGACTCGTTAAGTTTCGGGCAATTCAGGAATTGCACATTCAATCCACTCGACAAAATCTTCGCTAATGTAAAATTAACTTTAAGAGAGGGAAGACTTTCGTAATTATCCGCTGAGTTTATACGCGCGGACATTATGCGGGAGTCGGAACGTAATTTAGCCTCCAAGATTGGGCACCAGGGAAAGGCAAGACAGGCACTACTTTAGGACGATCGCGGTGGTGCGTGGAAAATTTAATATTTAGTGGAAGTTACACTCTTTCACACGCAATCACAAGTCTATCTAACGAGGCACAGTTATCCTCGAAGCGAGTAAGAATTTGTACCAAAGGAATTTATGTCCGAGTCAGGTGAATTCGGCTGGTTAAGTTGAAAGGAACTTCTCTTGGACGGATTAGGCACTTCATGGGAGAAACAGATGATACTTGGTGCGTGTGTAGAACGGGATGGGTTGTAAGGAGGAATTGACTTCAAGAAGAAGTCATCGAGATTGGGTGAAGGTTCTAGACATGGAAGAAATCTAATGAATGTAAATAAAATTCGATTGCTCAGTTTGAAAATATATTAGTAAAGATAAGTAAGCATTAAATTATTCTTTAAAATGTCTGCATGGAAATAAATATTTCTTTTGTTATTTATAATAAGAAAAATAGATTTATAATCAATATATGAAAGCCAAAGTTTATCAGAAAACTCCTGATGATAAAACTCCTGAAAGTTAAGTCTATTTAACAGGAAATTTTAAAGACATTATCCGATGTTAAAATATTATTTATATCCAAATTTAATTCTTATTGAAAATGGCTCTAACTAAATAAAATTGTTTATATTAAAACGAAACTATAAAGCTCTGAAGATAATATTCCAAGATTCAGTTTTTTCTTATGGGAGATGAAGATTTAGGTTTTTAGAGAAATTGCTCTGACAAATATTAAGAATAAGTCACGTCTACAAAAATGAGGAAACATTTACGAGTTTACACCGAAATCTATGCTAATCTGAATCTTCCACAATTAAATACCGCAATAGGGTTGATTATGAAAGATTGAAATTCCCAAACCAGTAAGGGTAAGTACGAAATTAGTCATTTTCGAACAGCTATTATAATACCTATTATGATCGTTCACCATCATTTGTAAAATCTACCTTCACTTTTATTTCGAAATTCGAAGCATTTTCTCTATCCTCCTTGTACAATAATTCTAGGTTTTGTGGCAATCTCCAAATTGTACAGAAAGGTGCAAATTTCCGAAGTCACAATTTCAACGATATCATGTTCGAAAAGTCGAGATTCTTTAGTGTTCAACTACGTAGGCATTGAAATGCAAAGCAATAATAACATAAGTTTTTATCATTTGGCTAAATATTTCCTTTTTTACCAAAATTAAACAAAGTTAGTTGCATCTCGGCCCAAAATCCTACAATTTATTCAGTAATATCTTCGGCTAATCTACACTTGGACATCTACTACGATAACTGTCAGTTCTATCTGCTTCTCGCACGACAGAACACAACTCACTACTATTGTTCTCTGGTATTTAACTATTCTTATAACTAATCCCATATCTCCCAGACACACTAAACCATTCTGAATCCTTAATGAAATGAACACTCAAATCACCTAATTTCAATCCTAACCAATTCGATAAACGCAAACAAAGGCAAAGATAGAGATTGGAGAATTTTAAATCCTCGAAGCATTCGGATGTGCCCTAAATCGTTCAATCCTATTATCTGCATCCTGAAAATGACCGAACACGTTAAGTCTGGGGAAATCCAGAAAATGTGCATATAGCCTCTTGGCAAAGCTTACGCTAATGTAAAATTAACTTTAAGAGAAGGAAGGCTGGTAATTATCAGCGGAGTTTATACGCGTGGACATTATTCAGGAGTCGGAACGTAATTTAACACGAGGGATAGGTAAGGTAGTCACTACTTTAGGACGGTTGCGATGATTCGTGGAAAAATTAATATAGTGTTACACTCTTTCACACGTATTCTCTCTGTCTCTATCTATCTTTTTTCTATCTTCAATTATTTTATTAGGTAGGTATTTTCTTTAAGCCACAGGCTTCAAATTCCTAGTTACGATTTTGATGGGGCGCACTAGTTATCTCTAGCCCAGGGCGCTGAGATGTGTTAAGACGACCCTGCATATGGTGGCAGCAGACATCATTTAAAATAGTACAGCACTGACCAAAATTGCGGAAACTTTCCTTAAATTCGCACATTTTTTTTCGAATATCTCCTCGAACTTTGCCCATATAAAGAATAGGTTTTAACACACAATTTACATTGAAAATTCGACTCGAGGGCATTTAGGGGACCGACCAGAAATTGAAGTCGAAAAGGGTTTTTGGCTCACAACCTCTTCGCAGAAAACTGATAATGGTTTGCAACTTTATCAGCTCTTTTTGTGATGTGCGCAATATTTACGTGCATTTTCGTAAAAATAGCACAAATATTTGGGAAATTATAAAAGTTTTCTTTAAAAATACCAAATTTTCCCGCATGTTTTTTTCTTATAACATGCAAAGGTTCCACCTAAATGCTATGAAACTTACAGAATACATGGCAATTTATCTGAGAAGTATTATATTAAAATTTAAAGTAAATACGTTAAATAGGAAGGAAATATGAGTATTTGTAGTAAATAATTTTTAACTGAGCATGCACGAAAGTAGCGTAATTTTTCTTTCATGACTTCAAAGACCGATATATAGGGCAACTTATATAAAAATTTCAATTAAATACCTTTAATATTCAGAAAGCTATCGACATTTTGGCCGGCAATGTTTTATTTCAAATGTCATCTGCTGCCTTCAGATGACGTTCTTCCTATGTGATTTTGAATCCTTATCGTATACCTGACCTACCCTTGGCCACGTGTTTTGAAACATACTGTATAGTAGATTCAGATTTTCAATAAATTTAGGCAATCAAAATTTCCATTGTACGTTGCTTCATTCTGAAAGTTTGGTGTAAATGTTTGAAAAAAGAGGCGAGAAGTACAGGTACTAAATATTTTTACACTAAAAACTACAGTTCAGTAAGTAATCTCTAATATCCGTCTTTAGTTTGTGAGATGCAGAACTTAGAAAATAATTTTTTTCAAATGAAAAGATAGTCTAAGCCCATGATCTCCGTATATTATATAGGTTTTAATATTAACCCTTTGAAGGGCCATTTTTCCGAATAATGGTATATTAAAATAAATTTGGGATTGATATTAATTAAAAGAATTTCATTTAGCTTATTGGATGACATTAATTTTTTGTTAATTAATTAAATTAATTAATAATTAATTATCAAGTCAAGACACTTCGTTATTGTTTGAGATAAGAAAAAGGAACATTTAGGTTTTTGTTTCATGGATAAATTTGCCCAGAACATACGCCAACCTTAAAAATTGATGAATTTGGTGGTAGGTATACTTACCACGGCTTTAGAAAGGCTTAATACCAGATTCCATCAGATTCATAAATAGTTTTCTTACGATATAAAACTCGTCCAGGCTCTACAAATTTCTACTTTTTCATTTTTAGTAACCTGCGCTAATCGGAGTACCGCAGTAGTTACCAGTGATATAGACAACTCGACCAATACAACATCAATACTGTTGCAAAAGTCTTACTGTGGGTGTATGGTGTAAACAGTCCAAGACGCAGGATAAGGGAGAATGAAGGTTTATTTACAAATATACAGGAAAACACGTAGCACAGGTACAGGAAACAATAGTTCTTGCACAGATTACCAATGTAAATAGACAACAATTCACAGGTAATAACAGTTCAGCACTTTGATATTTAACAACACAAACAGTCAGCAATTAACTAGCAACGACAATAACTGCACTTTCAATAGTGCTCAGCTCACCAGCTTACTAGCTCGCACAGCGGATAGGACTCCAAAGACGTTCGCGCTCCAAGGCAATCCTAGTCGATCAACAACAACCTCCGTCGTCCAAGCGCTCTCCTTATATAGTTTTCCCCGGCAGGCCGTGACGTTACATGGGATGATCTAGCACATTCGTGGCGTATCTTCTCTCCTAATAGAAATATCGAGAAGATTCCAGCACCTTTGAGACCCCATATTTCGTCGTCAAAGTCGCCAAATTTGTCACCAAAATGGTCACCAAGGTCGGGGAACCAGACGTGGCTGCTTCTAGCCATCCCATACTTATCCCTGTAAAACTCTCTTCCCAACCATAAGACTCACATTGCTGGGAAGCTACTTTCCATGTTTGTAACAATACATTTTCTAAACCTCCTTTGACAGTCGATCTTTAACTACTGCAACGATAAACCACATATCTCTCTGACTCAACAACTGTGCATCATTCTTGGCCATTATTGCCAAAAATCATCTGATTTTCATCGTTCCCTTTCCAATATAGAAAGATATACGAGACACAGAAATTTCAGAATTTTAAATTCTCGAATATTCCAGGTGTATATCCCATGTCCATTTTTAGCCGGAAAAGTGCTGGACTCGTTAAGCCCAAATCAATTCAGGATATATATTTTCTCGACAAAGTCTCAGCTAATGTTAAATTGATTTTATGAGGGGGAAGGCTTTCGTAATTATCTACGGAGTTTATACGTGCGGACGTTATGAGAGAGCCTGAACGTAATTTTGCCTCAAGAATTGGATACAACAGAAAGGCATGGCAGGCATTGATTTCGGGTCGTCGCGGTGGTGTTTGGAAAATTCAAGTTTTAGCGGAAGTCAGACTCTTTCGCACGTGCTACGAGGATCTTTCTAACAAGGTATGGAGATCGAACCGCGAGCAGCAATTTGTTCCAATGGAATTTAAGCCCATCTCAAGAAATTCGGTTATTTAAGGTATCGGACTACGTTCGAAGGCCTTTTTTTAAATAATCATATTTGAAGCAATATTTTCCTATTTTTATAAGACATTTATGTTAAAAGTTAATAAATCATACAGAAAAGTTTTATGAATTAAATATTTTTCTCTAATTTCATTTGTGATCATCATAGACGTAAAATAAAAACTGTTTTAATAACTAAAAAAAGAATAGTCTTTCAGATAAGACATTTTTAAAAATTGCGATTCTCAGTCGAAAATGGGTTTTCAACGTAGGCGGATTCCTTAAATTGAAAGGACCATCTTTTGGTCCGATTTGGTATATAAAATATAGCATATAAAAAGAGATATCATTATGATCTAACAACTATGTAATTTCTGTGGAAACGTCTCGGCAGATAAACTCAATTCGAAGATAATTATTATTTGATTAAAATCCAATGTGTGTAATGAAAACAAATAATTTGGTAAGTCGATGTAAAAAAAAAAATTTAATACATCGATGCTTGTCTCCAAAATTTCTAAAATTGAATTCAATAAATTTCTAAAAAAAATTGTTAATACATCGGTGTTTGTCTCCAAAATTTCTAAAACTGAATTCCATAAATTTCTAAACAAATTGAGGTAGGGTAGTTACAGAATTGTGCTTTCTTCCGCCAAAAAATCTAAATTTTCAAAATAATGCGTAAAACGAAATAAAATACATTTTAAATTATTTTATTATGGTTTAAGCAATAAATAATGAAAGAAATAATTTGTTTTCATTTTACTTCTGTTTACTACTTTACTTCAATGCTAGAAATTTTCAATTGACTGAAGTGTTTAACTTTCAGCACTTCCATTAGACGTAACACGTCCACTTCCAATGCAAAATCTACCCATTCATTTCTAATCTTTTATACTTAGCGGAACACTAATCGTCCGGAAGAGCAGAAATTTACCATCTAAGCCTCTTTTGTCATCCGGTCTTAAACAATTCATACAACCAATCGCATATCTCCGTGATATAAGATCAACCGACCATACTGGACTTCTAAATCATAGCGGACTAAAATAGCTAAATTTCCATCCTATACAGTTCGATACTGAGATAGAAAGATATTCGAGCATTTTAAATCCTAAAAGCATTGAGACATATCCTAAATTGCCGTGTCTTATCATCTGTATCCGGAAAATGGCTGGACTCGTAGTTCCCAAGCAATTCAGGAATTCTACATCCTCCTCTCGACAAAGTCTTCACTAATGTAAAATTAACTTTAAGAGAGGGAACGCTCGTAATTGTCCACGGAGTTTATCCGCAAGGACATTATGCGTGAGTTGGAACGTAATTGAACTTCTGGTACAGGCACCAAGGAAAGGCAGAGAGGATACTGATTTAGGGCGGTCATGGTGGTGCATGGAAAATTTAATTTTTAGCGGAAGTTATACCCTTTTAAACTTAATTTTAATGATATCATGTTCGAAAAGTCAAGAATCTTTAGTATTCCCCTGCATAAGCATTGAAATACAAAAAAATAAAATTTTCCCGATTCTTACAAATGCATCAAAGCTATTGCTTGCCTATTTCAATTCATGCGTTATTTAAACTGATTAAGACTTTCATAATAATTCTTCATAAAATCATGGAAATACACTTTTATTATAATTTGTGCTGCGTATCTATTAGCAGTAGTTATCATCAATTCCTTTTAGTACCTCTATTAAACCAAGTGACTCCAATTTCTGTACAAAATCCAACTTTTTATTCACTAATATGTTTGGCTAGTCTATATTTGAAGGGATTGGACATCTACTACGATAACTAACAATGCTATCTGCTTCTCGCACCGCAGAACACAAATCACCATTTTTGTTCTCTGGTATTTAACTATGATCACAACTAATCGCTTATCTCCCGAACACGCTAAACCATTCTGAACTCTTAATGCAACCAGACTCAAATATCCTAATTTCCATCTTAATCAATTCGATATGCTGAAACAGAGACACAGGGAGAGATTTGAGAATTTTAAATCCTGAAAGCACTCAGATGTGTCCTAAATCGCTCAATCCTGTTATCTGGAACCAGGAAACGACCGGACTCGTTAAGTCCAGAGCATTCCATAAAATGTATATATACCCTTTTGGCAAAGCTTCCGCTAATGTAAAATTAACTTTGAGAGAGGGAAGACTTTGTAATTATACGCGGAGTTCATACGCACGGACATTATGCGTGAATCGGAATAGAATTCAACTTCTGGTATAAGACACCAGAGAAAGGTAAGGCAGGCACTGATTTAGTTGTTGCCCTGTATAGAAACACTGATTCAATAGTTACAAATATAAGGCCCAACAACAAAATAAGCGATTTAACGACCTTGGAAATCTCACCTCGGGGTCACCACGAGTAAGATAAATAAGTAGATTCTTGCTTCCTTAGTAGGTATGTAAATGGTGAGGGGTTGAATCACCGCCACTATGATGACGGTTTGTACCTCCTGCGGAATGGGTTTGACCATGGCCAGTAATAGCTATTCGGACTCCACTCTCAGTTCCCGATTGCTGTCGGGACGACCTTTATTCAATTGAACCCCGGATGCTTAGGCAGGGCGGGGGATAGCTTACTTGTGGTTACGCTTGGAAATAGGCCCCAGGGGCACCACAAATACGCAAATGAGCAGTCGTCGTATAAGTAAGTGTGTTTTTGCTTCTCTAGATGGCATATAGATGGGTACGAGGTTATGTTCGCCACATTTTTGATGACGAAGTGTACCTCCTATGGGAGGCGGTCTGTGCCGGGTCGGTGATGGCCATTAGGTAAAAGGCCACAGTTCCCATGTTGTTGTCTCGGCGGCCTGGTCATTTAGTTACCTGGCCACCAAGACAGGGCGAAGTTTCTCTTTCTAGTTACCTCAGGAATAGCAAGTAATGTGAAGGTGAAGGAGATTCGCGCGACCTCGTCTGGAAGGCAGAAAATTGCCATTTATTCTAATACCAATGTTAAGTCATAATTGATAGAGTAGTGGATTTGTGAACAGAGCGCATTCGCAGATATGGTCTTTACAAAAATTATAACAAATATGTGAACTCGCAGTTCCCGTTTTGAGCACATTTAAATCTCTCATCTGAAGATCCAGCACCTTCTACCAATGCAATCAAATTTTGGGGTGGATAAATTTCAGAAAAGAGCTTCTTCTGTGAGGATAAACCACACCAGAGAATATACCAGCTTTTGCCACAGGTTCCACATTCCAGTATCTGTCAATTTCACGGCGATGTATTCATTTTAAGAAGGTAAAGTTGTTTCGAAGCATCGGACAAAATTCCAAACTTTGAGTCTTCATTCGTCCCTTAACAAGCAACATCACCTATCTCATTTTTTTTGGTGCTACACGTGCTATCTGGGATACTGTATGGCTAAAATAAGTACCTTATCGCGTTTTGAACCAAGATTCGCTCTTACATCGTTTGCAGCGGTAAAATTTAATATCAAAGCTGATCACATTGTTTCTTAATAACAATCCCATATAGATGTGGAGAAAGAATTTATGTAGTTGTTGATGATCCCCGAAGATCAGCAGAGCTATATCAGGTCCATGAGCTTGTCACCCTAAAGAAATCCAAAGTCAATATATTTTACGTATCTTCTCCGATAATTTGGTTATTGATTTTACAGCAGGGGCAGCACGAAACAGGAAAAGCCATTTGAAGGACAGTCGCAGGACTGAGTAAAGCGCATTCCTGTAAGCTGCAGGGGTTCTTCACTCTTCCGTGCAGCCAGAGAGAAAAGACCTGTTCGCCGACTGGGAGCAGGTCCAAGCGGTTGTGGTCATGTAATTAAAACCTTTTCTTAAGCCTAACGGCTCTGAACTTTCTAATACTAATATCTTTAGTTCTAATCTCTATAAGCAATTGCTAACTATAAAATATATAATGATTCCCTCTAAAACTCTTTATTAAACTGTAAATATCTTTCTTTGTAAATTTAATTTGTAAATTGTTTTCAATAAATTTGTCTTTGTTTGACACGAAGCCTATTCATTTTAGTATTCATAGCCCTAGCACACTGCCGAGCCTCTATCCCCCCATTCTACATAAATACTTTAAGAAATTTTGAAATAGCACTGATGCCGAAAAGCCAGGCATGACTCGTTACGCTGCATTAAAGGAATGGCCTCGAGGTGAATACATGCGTTTTATATAAATAGAACATAGATAATTTAAAATTTATTTGCTGAAATTATGAATTTTAGACGAAACTAATTGAATTAGAAGTCAAATGGGACAGTTTAAAAGGCCTCATAAGCTGCAAATTTATTCAAGGCATCATGGAACATGTAAGACATCGTCGCTTAACAAGCAACACCACCTGTCTCAATTGTTTGGAATTTCAAAGAGGAATGAGCAAATGATTTTTTCGCAACCACTAAACGAATAATTCTGAATTTTTTTTCATCTGATATGAACATGAGACCGTATGGTCCCACCAGATGTGGGAAAAATTCAAAGAATATTTCGTTTTGCAATATTTGTTCATTTCCTGAAGTTCCAAACGAATTGACGGTAGTGTTGCTGTTACGACGATATCACATGTTCCATGATCCTTGAATAAATTTGCGCTGCCTGTCCCCATTGACTTTCTATTCAGTGAGTTTCGTCAAAATTCATAATCGGCAAATAAATTTAAGTATCTATGTTCTAATAAAACGCAGTATAGAAGCATTCCTTTAATACATGGCTGGTCGTATTGGCTTTTCGTCGGTATTTCAAATTTCTTAAATAATGAGAATGAGGGGATAAACTCTGCATTAGCAAGCTATATTCGAAGGCTTCGTGTCAAGCTAATTTGAATTATTATATTTGCAAGAGGTGTTTACAGTTTGTAAAGGTTTTAGTACTTGTATGATTAACAGTATTATAGGAGAACTAAGATATTGATATTAGAAAGTTCGAGCCGCATTAGCTTTAAGAAAAGTTTTAACATGCATGACCACAACATGGAACCGCTCCCAGTAAAATCTTTCTCTCGGCTGCGGAGCAGTCGAAAGAACCCCGCTAGCAGGAATGCTTCAACGTTCGGAGCTCCTAAAATTTAGTTTTTTCCTTCGTATCAAACTCAATTAACAAGTATCAGGAGAAGATGGTAAAATATTGACTTAGATTTCTTTCGGAGTGCCAAACATGAACCTGATGCTGATGCTTGATCTTCATCACCACAACTCTTCCATCGATTTGATAGAAACAATGATCGGCATATAATTACCGCTACTGAGCACGGCGAATCTTACGCTTAACGCGTCACTACTATTTAACCATCACATATCCCGAATATGCACAAAGTTGCAGCAAGGTTTGATTTTGACGTGTTCCCTTGTCAGAGGCGCGCGTCAGAGAGCAGACTTGTAGCAAGTTCGCTCTGACAACTAGGCACCCCTGCCGCGCTTTGCTGCGGTTCGATGTGACAATG
This sequence comes from Araneus ventricosus, assembly GCA_013235015.1. NCBI lineage: Eukaryota > Metazoa > Arthropoda > Arachnida > Araneae > Araneidae > Araneus > Araneus ventricosus. The sequence continues at coordinate 136,863 of BGPR01002541.1, read as the reverse complement.
GCGCCCCCTCGCGCAAATCACTTGCGGCATTGCAGAGGCGTGATGCAAAGATAGCACAAGAGATAATTATCTTTGTCCTGTTAAAATAACATCCGATTTTTACTAGCATCTCCTAGACCTCCTTCTTTTATTAATTCAATAAATCAATCCTTAATTTTAAAAACTAACCTTTTATAAAAAAAATTTTTGAAATTTTCCATCTTTACTAACGATAACTTTTTTAACGAAAACTATATCGCCTTTTCTTAATGTTGAATTTAGCGTTTATAAACAAATTAAACCGAAAAAAACAGTCAATGTTTGTTGAAAAATAAACTTATACATTTGTCCCATTTAAAGTAATTACTTTTAGACTCAATTCCATAATTTTTCTACAACAAAACGTAGTTATAGAAATGCTCTCTTTGACTTCAAATCATATTCGCAACTCAAAAAAATTAAATGAAATCAGAGAATAGTTTAAAATAAATCGTATACTCAGATGGAACGATGTATTAGCGAAATCTATCTTCTCCTCTCAGGTTAGTTAGATGGTTTACTGCGTCAGCTTCCGAACGTACGTCACGGTTCCCTATCCTCGTTGTGTCGTACTCTGTTTTGCTTTATGCATGAGTTTGCAATGCAGCTTGCAAAAGTTCGTCCTATGGTGACTTGGGAGTTTCATGTTAACTTGCTGAAGACTTTCCACACTTACGCACTTGTCGTGACAAATTTGCAGAAAGCTTGCAGACTTGCGTGTCAAGTCTTGCAAATTTGCTACAAACTAAAATTGTATCTGGGATAATGCTAGAGATCTACTGAGATTTCATCAATCATTTTTGGATTTCATAATCATTACACTTGTAGTTTCATATGTATAAATAAAATTTTATAAAATTAATATTTTAAAAAGCTGAACTGAACAACACGCAATGCTTGTTAAATGTTTTATTGCAAAAGACCTTTCTTTAGTAAATGTTCATATATATTTTGTCTTCCTTGAATTTTTTTTTAAATCTGAAAACGATTAGCAAAATGCATTTCATTGGTGGTCATATTACGATATTTTAGATCATTTTATAGCAATAATATTTAAAATAATTTGTCTATTCAGACAGTTCGCAGCCCAACTCTCGACATTTCGATAATTTTATTTAACTGATGAAAGAGTATGACGCCTAGATATGTCATTAGGGTCGCCTGCCCTCCACCATCACCCATTTCGAACGAAATCGAAAAATCTTATCCATCAAACATTCTCTAGGAGAAAACGTTAGACAGTTCGCCAGCCACAACCACGACGGATTTCAGACATTTTTGTTTTATGAAAGCTCATGACGTCTTAAAGTTATAAGAGTCGTCTGACCCACCGCCCTTAATTTTGAGATATATTGCAAAATAAACGGAATATCGGAAATAACGGAGATTTATGCGTAATAGTACGTGTTTTTTGACTAAAACTGGACTGATTTCGCCAATTTATTCTGTCACTTCTTCAAATAACTAACGAACTCAGAAAGTTCCGCTTTATTTTCGTAAGTTTATAGTAGATTTTTCATTTGTATTCATTCTTTTTCAATTTAATTCTTTAATAGCAGAAATTTTGTAAGACATCTCTATAATTTGGTTTTAATAACAGACGACATTTCTATAAATTTTATTACTTTTTTATTTAATATTTAATTTAAAATCAATATGATTTTGTTTCCTTTCTAAATTTATTTTATTAGCTTTTAACAAGATAATTAGTTGTTGTTGAAAATATTTTGCAGAACGCAGCGTTGCTAAATGAGAGAATGAAGTTGTAAGCTCAGAGCAGCCAGGTGATAGGGCAGTGCTAGAGCAAGAGTGGGTGCTGGTATAACCCCGCCATGGGCGGCTAGTTAGATATTAAAATAACTATATTTATTTTAATAGTTATTCCTAGTTTTCTCATGAGAGGTTTTATTTATATGCCTAAAAACTTTCCCTAGAGTTATAGGCGACGCTCTATTAAATTCGTGCAGCCTTATTAAGTGTTTTCAATGTTGAAATGAATAGGAATCAATCGTCGGTACGAAGGCATCGTCAGTGATGAAGAGCTACTATGTATGAAAAGATTTCGCTATTATTTATAAAATGTCTGCTTGAATTTCCAATAAACATTTGCATGAAACACGCTTTTTGTTTTTTATTTTGTTTCTTCAACAGGTTATTTCCACACATTCTATATTTTATTACGACTTAACGCAATTTGTGGCACTAAATACAGATATAGACCCCGATGACGTGGCCCACATAAAGAGGCTATATCCATGGCGCCCATATAAAATCCTGAATAACAAATTTTGTCCAGTACTGTCAGTGGTGAATCTAGGGAGGGTGCTCTGAGGCTGGATCCTCCAACAGAACTGAACCAAATTTCTTGATTTTTTTTCAATTCATTACACCTGTTTGATCTTAAAGTTCTCTTTTTTAAAAAGTAAAACGTTTAACATTGCTTACATGTGCCACAGGCTCAAAAGTTTTCCCTTTTGCAGTCCCCCCTCGTACTTGCGTTAATGTAGTCGAAAACATTTTGGGATATATTTTGTTATTGCTTTTTAAGTTATCGAAAGTATTGCAGTGTCCTTTGTGATTCTTATTGTCAGGAATAAGTTAAAGTAATACTAAGCCATGAGGTCACGACGTACACTTTTTACCCCTGACAAATTTGCAGCCCTGAACAAAATCCTGTATTCGCCACTGGTGCGGTCCAATAACTGGAAAAAGCCCTCCTGAAACATGATATTGAACAACACGGTTTGTGAAAATGGAAATCCCTAACAACACGGAATGTTAGACTAGGTGTCCCGTGTAGGACTTTTCTTTCTTTCTATAGTGAAATTTCCTAAACTATCAAAAATTGTCTTTATTGTAGGCTCTACTGTGCAATATGTATTCAGATTCTACATAATACGACAAAAAAAGTATCAAATTATTTTAATTTTATCAAAAGTCACTTTTCATTTCTGCAGCCTTTTCAATCAATCATAGGCCACCTTTCCAATACGACTCATTTCCAAAATTACAATGAATTTCATAGTCAAAAAAATATCACCAAACCAAAACAAAACAAAACATGACATCTCAAGAAAATCTACGATTCATTTGATAATGCCTCGCCATACTTTATATATCTTTATTTTGTTTTTGATGCGTCAACCACCAAGCCTGATGAACATTACTCACGCTTAATTCTAAACATGCCATAACATGTCAGAGAGAACCTAATAAATGATATTTGTTTTAGTTTGACTCTCTTTTTCATTACGGTTTTCTATCTTGGAAAGAGTGAGTAGCTCTAGGAGTCTTCTTACCGTCGAATATTGAATGGGCAACAAGGAATGAAAGAAGAAGAAGAAAATAAAGAAAAGATAAAAGAAAGAAAAATGGGTCGTTGCGAGAGAGAATGTCATACATGGCATCTTTCATTAGTAGTAATTTGTGGGATGAATCAAAGATTAATATAGCAATTGCTGCTGCTAGTGGTTGCTGGATATGTATCGTCCGGCCACAGCGGCTTCTTGGTAAGATGGATTTATTTAATAGGCCAAGGGGTGATTTGTCATTGCAACGGAAATAAATCAAACCGCAATGCATCTTTCATTTACTTAAATTGTAGTTTTAATGAATTTATTTAGCTGATGGATTGGTTTTGAGAACGTTTACGCCGATGACATAAAAGATAATAGATTGGCAAAAAATTTTGATGTTGATATTGTACTACAAAGAAAGAAATAAAGAGTTTCTGGAATAGGAAATTTAATTTTTTCCGATCAGTTTTTCAGATAGATTTTTCGTGTTTGAGAAATTAGAATGTTATTAAAACATGATTCCTGATTTCAATTATATAAACTGACATTTAGGAAAATATTAAAGAGTTAAGCATCTTATTTAACTTACTCCTTAAATTATACTGTTTCTTCCAAACTTCCCAAAAAAAGACTCTTTACAGTACCATAGATGAAGTTTCATCAGCATATAAAGTAATATTAAAAGCAAATATGAATTAAAAAACAATAAATATAATTTATTATTAACGTCGATAACATTAAGTAAAATTTTTAAAGTATTTTCAAATAAGAAATTTTTAGCGTAATGAATCAATTTTATTTCAAATCAGTTAAATCTTAATTTAGCACCAATGTTTCTGGCAACAACCTGAATTTTTTCACTTTAAAGCATTTTTCTGAGTTCTTTTGGCTTTCACTAAATATATATAAATAACATTTCAATAAAACCAGAAAAAATAATAATTCAAAGTTAGAAATATGACATTACAGAACAAAGTCTTCATATGCCTTCTTTTGTCTGCAACTTTAATAAATATAAAATGCAAAATGATATATCTAATTGATTTCTTGAATATAATAGCTTATTTAAGTTAAGGAATTTAAAGAATTCAGTCTCGATCGTTATTAATAAAATTAAATGTTTCTATTTTGCTTTTTACAAATTTCACATCAATAACTTATTTTCGCTTTGGTGAAACGTCTCAAAGAAAAAAATTTACCGTGTTAAGCTTAAACTAATACACTAATTTCTAATTGCGGAATCTAGTTTACTTTCCGGTCAATAGAATACCCCCCCACACACTTTTAGAACCTTCATCTTGTCTCAACAACATCTCAAATAGTTCATTCGCAACTCCTAAAAGCCCTTCACATGCGCCAAGTATCGTCTGCTTACTACACGACGTTCGACACGTCCATGCGATGTCACCACCAACTCAACAAGCCGAATTTTCCGGAAGTGAACATAAATTCTTCGGGAACAAATTCCTTCTCCTGGAGAGAATAACTCTACATCGTTAGACAGACAATCGTAGTACGTGTGAAAGAGTATAATTCACACTAAAAATTAAATTTTTCACGCACCATCGCGAATGTCCTAAAGTAGTGCCTGCCTTGCTTTTCCCCGGTGTCCAATCCTGGAGGTAGAATTACGTCCCGACCCTCGCTTAATGTCCGCGCGTATAAACTCCGCGGATAATTACGGAAATGTTCCCTCTCTTAAAGTTAATTTTACATTAGCGGAGACATTGCAGCATTGTACAATTCCTGGATCGCCCAGGACATAACGAGTCCAGTCAGTTTCCGAATGCAGATAATAGGACAAAGTAACTTAGAGCATGTCTAAATGCTTCTAGGATTTAAAATCTTCAAAGCTCTGTTCGTGTATGCGTATTTCGAATAGGTTAGGTGGAAAGTAGGCGATTTTATCCCTCGTTGAATTGAAGTCCACAATGTTTAGTTGCTGTTGTATCTGGAGATACGCGATTAGCTATAGGAATCGTTAAATGCTTGTTGGAGGAAGGGGCTTAATTGGTAATTTTGTCTGTTGACAGACTGATATATAGGATTAGTATTTATTATTGCAAGTGTCGTGTTTCGAATAGCAGTGGAGATGTTAAATGAAAAGCCGCAATTTGTTGTGAATGTGGGCATGTTGAGTTTAATAGAGAGGTTGAAAGGAATCGGCGACTACAACTACAAAGGATTAGAATTAGCATGAAAAATATTATCCTAATAACTCATTGCTAAAATAAATTATAATAAAGTTGTTTGTATATTTTGGTATATACATGATTTTAAAAATCTATTCTCGTTCGAAAGAAAATAAAAATTGTGTAACTTCCCAACATGGAAATTTATGTTGTGAAGCATCACATATCATACACTGCTTATTAGTGTTCACTGTTATACTACTTTATGTAGTTTCACTTCTCTACAACTCTTGCAAACTCAGTACTTGTTTGTACCTGGATGACCTTAATTTCTTTATTTGGAATTTTTTCATTTACAGGCAAGCACTTTGAAACATCAATTAATTTCTTTTAAGATCAGTATTACTCTACATTGCAAATGGAAATAAGTGCATATCTTTGATATATGATATTTCTTTGAAGCGTATGCCTTCTTACAAGAAACTTACAAAGAATGAATAGCTGTTACGTTGTAAAGATATGTCTCTTTATATGATATTTAATTTTAATCATGTTTTAAATGTCATTAAGTCGCAAACTCTTTGCTTCCAAAGTTTGTAAAAATTACACCAACAATGTTTCACATGTACGAAAGAATAGTTAGATCCAAGTACAAGATAACCAAATGAACACTGATATCAAAAGGATGCAAGAATCATGAAATAAGTTCCCAAAAATTAATTTTAACATGAAGAAAATGATTATATCTTCATTTAATCACCAATATGTTGTAATGTTACAGAATGAGGGTGTGATTATTTTTTAGAAAATGATTTAAAACCTTTTTTCCGCGATGTGCGGACTGTTATTCATGATATTTCTTTTATACTCATCTTATCTGCAAATTATACTTCTACAATCCAAAGTCTTCCCTTTTTCTTTTCAGGATCGTTATCAGAGATTATATATTTTTAGTATTTTCTTCATCTTTAATTTCAAGAAAGGTCAAACGGATAATATAACGTTCGAATCATAGATCTTTCATATATCCACAATATCCGCGGGATTATATAGCCTATTGCAGACATTACAACAGGCAGTTTATATGCTATATTCTAACTTACGGTTTTCAAGCGGTTTGCTCCGTCTCTTTCCAGTTACTTTTTTAAACGTTAAATTAGGCTCGACGCCATCCTCCTTAAGTTAATTCATCAGTCCTTCTTCAAAAGTTCCAAGTATATTCTCTGCATTCCATAAAACGTGCCTGATCCGCCCAAGAAATGCTCTTCCGAACTTAACTAGCCTAATTCAGCTGGCAAGGACATAAATTGTTTATGCACAAATTATTGCTCACAGGAAGAACACCCTTAACTTCTCAGCCAGAACCTAGGAGTGAATGTGAAATAGTATAACTACTACTAAAAAATTTTCCACGCACGGCATCGATAGACCTAAAGTAGGACCTGACTTGCCTTTTTCTGGTGTCCAATCCTGGAGGTTAAATTATTATGTACGAGCGGATAAACACCGAGGATTGCTTACTTTTTTAAAGTTAATTTTATATTAGCAAAAACTTTGCCATAGGATACGTACATGTTTTTTTCATATCCTATGGCAAAGTACTTAACGTGCTATGGCGCAGAATTTCGGAATCGGCAATTTTCCGGATTCAGATGATAAGACCAAGCGATTTAGGACACATCTGAACGTTTCTACGGTAATTTTAAAATTTCCAAATTTCTGTTTCTCTTTCTTATTTTATTGCGAAGATGTTAGGGTGATGATAAGCTGATTTTAATCCTCTTTAGATTAAATTCCCGAATGGTTGGTTGTAGTTATGCCTTGGAGACGATTATATGTATCAATGGTTAAACTTGCTGACGAAAAGAGTTTAGATGGTTAATTTGTCCTTTGTTGATCGATAGATGCCTGGGACTGGTAGTTAATTTTGTACACTGCCTCGTTAGACAGACCTTTTATTGCTTGTAAAACAGTATAACTCCCCTAAAAATTAAATTTTCCACTCACCATAGCGACCATCCTAAAGTAATGCCTGTCACCTCTTTCCCTGGTGTCCACTCCTGGAGGTTAAATTACGTTCCAACTCTCGCATAACGTCCGCGGAAAATTACGAAGATGTTCTCTCTCTTAATTTCACATCAGCGGAAGCTTTGCTTAGGAGGTATATATACATTCTATGGAATATCCCAGACTTAACTAGACCGGTCATTTTCAGGATGCAGATAATAGTATTGAGCCATTTAGGCTACGTCTGAATGCTTCAAGGACTTAAAATTCTCGAATCTCTGTTTGTGTCTCTGCTTGCGCTTTTCAAATGGGTTAGGATGGAAACGAGATGATTTAAGTTTTCGTTGCTGTAAGAATTCAGAGTGGCTTATAGTGTCTGGGAGATAGGCAATTAATTGTAAGAATAGTTATATGCCAAAGGACAAATATGGTGAGTTTGTGCTCTGTCGTGCGACCGGCAGATAGTATTATTACTTATCGTAGTAGATGTCCAATCATTTGAAAACTAGATTTGCCGAAGTAAAGTTTCACCCAGAAATTAGACTTACTTGGTTTTATGTACTTTGATTTAATAACTTCATAAAGTAGCGTTTGCATTTTCTTTTCCCCAGTGTCCCATTCTGAAAATTGAATTTTTATTCCGTCTCTTGCATAATCTGAAAGTGTATAAACTCCACGTATAAATTTGAAAGTTTTCCCTCTTTTTCAATGTTAATTTTATATTAACGGCGGCTTTTCTAAGAGGATAGATTTACATTTTCTGGATTTTACTTTAAGGATCGGCTTATTTTCTGGATGCAGATAACAAGACTTAGGACACATATCAGTGCTATTAGTAATTGAAAATCTTGGATATATGTCCGTGAGTCTGTTTGCGCATGTCGAATTTGTTGGAATGGAATTTAAACGATGTGTTTCCTCGTTGCACTAACGCTCCAGAATGGTCATTGTTGTTGTGACCTGGAAATATGTGATTACTTGCAGTCGCGCATCAAAAGAAGGACATACTTCGTTAAATTTTGTTCGATTTGATGATTTGTAGATAGATTTGGTAGTGTGGTGGTTGACCATATATGGATTTACGCAAAAATTAAATAGATGATTTTGTAAAAAAAAATTGCTAACATGGAGTTTAGTGATCGTTCTAAAATGAAATTGGCAAATTTACGACGAAATAACAGAACAATTAAGTATATAATTTACTTGTATGTGAGTGGCAATGCCATGTTAAAAGCAATCTTTTTAAATTATAACTTTCTTTTTTTTAGCTTAATAATGCACTGATGAAACTGAATATTATTTTGGAATAGTACATCTTTTCATTGAATTTTTTCGTTCAAAATAGAACACGATTCTGCCATTTTAATTTCAAATACACGTGTTAAATTTCGACCATCCACGCTTTATAATAGCCGCCATAAAGTAGTACATGTAAAGCAGTTACGTGTCTGAGTTAATATTTGATTTCGCAATTATAAAGACTGAGTAACAGACTTAATTCGAAAACTGTTATTATTATTATTATTTTCAGGGTCTTCTGAGACGATGTTTTTTTTAATATGGCATGAATTCTTGCTGACAACACACGGAAAACATAAAACGGCATCCCTATTTCAAATAAAATTTAACCGCATCATAGGGAAAATATTTTTAAAAAATAGTTGAAAAACACATCAATTTCACCAAATTTAAACAATAGCAATAAAATCAAACAGAGAGCATTTAGTTGCAAAATTCTGTTAGAAATGTGCAGTCTTTTGCAAAGCTTTGACACAAGGTTAACCTTTCTTCATGATTTCAAAATCGAATAGTTCTAATTCAAAATTTTATTTAATAAAAATATAATCGCATTTTTCTGTGCGAAAGAACAAAACTTTTTAATCAGATTTTCGAAGGATTTGCTAAGTTGCTTTATTTTGAATTGGAACTTTCCGTTCATAGCCAAGTGATCAAGTGATCATAGCCAAATAGGTTTTAGCGCTTTCAAATCCAACAATAGGTGTAGACCATTTTGTTCAAATGAATTCGTTCAACTGTTTAAAATTTAAACATCTTCTTTAAAGTAAAAGCAGACTTGCACTTTACTTTGTCAATTGTGTATCCACGAACAGCAAGCAAATGAAGTGCAAACAGGCTAATGATATTTACAAGTATAATTCAAGCTTTTTTGCTCATTGTAAATCACAAACCGACTTTTTATTTCCACTTTGAAGATAAGTTTTATATAATTAATTTCATCTCGTTATTCCTCGCCTTATTTATTCAGTTATTTCTAACTGCGCAATCCAGCTTTCCTCCAATTTATTCGAATCCCATCACCTTCAGAACCTCACACAAGGCTCGACAACCTCCAGCTCATTCTCTATTCCACAACTCCCCTTCACACGCTCGAAGTATCTGCTGCGGCTTCCATAATGTTCGCCCTATCCGTCCTAAAGATGTTCCTTTCAACTTAACTAGCCGAATTTTCCGGCCGCGGACATAAATTCCTTTCGAACAAATTCTTGCTCTCCGGAAGGACAACCCTATCTCGTTAGCAAGACTCTCAGAGTACGTGTGAAAGAGTATAACTCCCCTAAAAATTAAATTTTCCACGCACCACCGCGACCGTCCTAAAGTAGTGCCTGTCTTGCCTTTCCCCGGTGTCCAATCCTGCAGGTTAAATTACGTTCCGACTCTCGCATAATGTCCACGAGTATAAACTCCGCGGATAATTACGGAAGTGTTCCCTCTCTTAAAGTTAATTTTACATTAGCGGAAGCTTTGCGAAAAGGATACACGTATATATCCTGGATTGTCCTAGATTTAACGAGTCCGTCCATTTTTCCGGTGGCAGTTAATATGTGGGAGAGATTTAGGACACGTCTCAGTGCTTTTAGGATTTAAAATTCCCGATTCTCTGTCTCCATATTTATTGAATCGGATAAGTCGAAAGTTAGGTGATTGTACTCTTCGTGGGATTAAGTGTACAAAATGGTTGGTTACATTTTAATTTTAAACTAGTTTTCCCGTCGATCTTTAAAACACTCTAAACCCTTTGGGTGAGTGGGCGGACGTGGATCCTTCTTCTTTTTTTAATTATATATATATTATTTAAAAGTTCATATTCATTTTGCATTATACATGACTTTTGACATCTATACAATAATTTTTATCAAAAGGTATCACTTTTTCATAAAAGAATATAAAATGAGGATTTAGGATGAACTTCTTTCTGCACGTGGAAAAAAAGTTAACTGCTGACTATGGCATTCTGAAAAGTTAATATTCTCTATAATATTCCATTCTACAGTAAAAAAATGCAATTGTCACGGAAGGAATTTCTGAATTAATTTTATATGAGCTGCAAAGTAATACCTTTTTGTAATTTCTCTCAGTTTTAACTTTGTAACATCTGAGAATACAAAATTCAGACTAGATATTTGCATAAAATAATGCAAATTCAAATATCGTTTATGAAATTGAATTTCTTAAACTGCTTTCTTCCATATGTCATTTCTGCTTATGGTTCTTAAAGTTTTTCAATTAAAATAATCTAAATTTTATCACAATTGTTTTGATATTTATTTCAAGAATATCTTGAATGAAAGGTAAAAATTTAATACGCCTTGGAAATAATATTTTAGTGTGCTTTATTATAGGGAAGGAAATATTCTTAGGCGATTTTTCTGGAATACACTTCTCTGTTCGAATTTCTAAGGTTTAGTTAAAAGAATGTAATCATTGAGGAAACTTGTATCAAGCATTTTAATTCTTCATAAACGTTAATAAATTTTAAAATATTTAATACGTAATAAAATTATAAATTTCGTAATTTTTTTCATTTGGCCTTTTAAACATTTCCTGTTAAAGATGACCATCAAGTATTACAGTTTTTAAATTTTGAAAAGTTCAGAAATTTGAACAATAAGGAATATTTCTTAAAATAATGTAATGAATACCAAATTTTTTGGCATTCAAAGTTTAATTTTTTTAAAAGATGGCCAGCAGACAATTGAACAGCTTCGAATGGCATAAAAGGAATCAATAAAGTTTTATGCTGATATTTTAGATTTTATAGGTGTTTGAATTTCTTAGGTGTTTGATTTAGAATTATAGGTGTCTGAAGTCATTAAGATGATGGCTTTTGACTTATTATTAGTACTTTTGCATAAAAGCGATTAAGAAATTTTTAAAAATTCATTGCCTTATAATCTAACATAATTCAATTTATCTGGTGTTTCGTTTTTTTTTATTTAATTCACTGACGAAGAACCTGCCATAGCGGTCGCCCTTGACGCTTGCGCCCCAGTGTAAATGTGGCTTCTATCTATTTGTGCTTCTTACCCAGAAAGTTTGTTTCACCCTGTATATTGCCTATATATTTGCATGCCCGTTTTACTTAATAAGATTTAGATTTATAAAATATAATTTAGCAATGCGATGTTATCATTCAAATCATTTGCAAGAAAAAAATAGTTTATTAACATTATTATTGAAAATTAATAAATATTTTATTAAATTATTATTTTAACAAAAATAATTTATCTAGTTTTGAAGCTTTGTTGAGTCTGAATTCATTTTCGTGAATTTTTAAATAGTAACAATTTAAAATATACATAATAAATGCATAATTCAATTTTTTTAAATATATATACATCGAATTCACCTACAGTGTTTTAAACTAAAACTCGAAACAAGACTTGGGCCAAAAATGATAAATTTATTAGGGAATGTAACTAATGAATTGGATAATATATCGGAAAAGGAAACTGTAACACAAGAGGTTCACTAATGTTGCTGCACAAAGTAATCTAGCCAGCGATCTCCATGGCTCATGTGGACTGTTTGTCCGTGGTTCGAGTCCCAGCCACGATAACTTCATCCAAGGGCTGTTATTTTAGTTTCAAATGTTATTTGTTGTTTATTTATGTCCTGTACAATTCTAGATATTTCTTTAACATTCTAGTTGGATGTTGCTCGCATATTCTGTATATGTATAAATGCCAAGTCCCACAAGTTGTGGTCAAGTTCTCTTCTGTTACGAGTTGCTTTACGCGAATAAATCTGCTTTATTATTCAATCATACTCTGTAGTCCTTTGCATCTTCGTCCTTTGCATTCTTTTTGGAATGTGCATTATCACTAATATTGTTCTGAAGTTATTCAATTCATTAATTGACAAAGTACCTTAATTAAAGTCAATTATAGCTAATCTTAAGCATTTTAGGAGGATTGCGGTGAGGACATCAACGCTTAAATATTCGTTGAGGCTGCACGTTTTCGAAAAATACCAAGCGTTTTCGACACTGTGCCCCAATCATATCATCTATGTTACTAAGCATGTGTGACCGTTAGTGGACGCAGTTTTGTGGTATTATAGTAAAAATTGGTATAAAGAAGCTGCTATGAAACAATTTATGTTTCCGTTCAGGTTTATTTCTTGTATTGCATGCAGGTAGGGTCACCATAATTTATTTAGTTGAAATCCGAACACGCCGGAGGGTCTTGTACAGGGGCCAAAGTATAGTATAAAATTCTAAATGCTGTCTGCGATCCTCTTTAATAACACTATCACAAAGGTTGAGGAAGTGAAAAAAATTAAAACGTCAGAATGCAAAGAATATACAATTTTTATTAATGTTTTGGTAAAACAAAACTTCCAAGGCTGCCTGATTTTAAGTTCGAGTTTGAACTGGGGGCTGGGTAAGGAGGCTCATCCACTTTCTCATCAACAATGGATGTAAACAGTGAATTTTTTTTCAATGGCTTGTCAGATGATGATGATGTGATGTCAGATTTTGCAAATACGTCAGATTTTCTCAATTACAATAAAAATTTCTCTATCGCCTCATTCACTGATGCAAAAACGGAGATTTTGAAGATCCGGACACTAGAGAAAAGAAACGCTAACTCCGGAGTTTGCCACCAGATGGCATTGTAAATTGTCTCATCGCATAGCGCATAGGCGTTTTGCTATACCTAGACACTACTTTCATGACCATAGAGGCTGTCAGTCGGAAGTTAAGAGGGGGTGGTCCTTATTTAAGTGGGCATCCTGTATATTTATATTGTGCTGTAATGATACATCATTATATTTATCCGTCATATTGACGGATTTTGATGCGCATAGGTATCTTATTCGCAGAACTTTAAAATTAAAATAATCAATAGCTAATAAATAGTAATGTGTAATCATTCTTTTATTGCAAAAATATTTCATAAAAATCCCTGACAAAAATGCCTTAATAAATTTCATCAAGAAATCTGAAATTCGTCAAAATGACGGGTTTGGTTCTTTTAGTGTTAAAGTGTCTTAAGTAATATGATCAAAATGAGAAAACTTTAAACACATCTTTTGGTTAGCAAATTTAATCGATTGACCAGACTCTTATCTTATTTTCTCTTATAAACAGGGAAACAAAGCTGAATTGTGAATTAAAGAATTCCAAAATGTTTTACAATCTCCAAGAAAAATGCCTAAGAAATTTCTCGGAATGTTTTCTTTGCTTACAAAAATGTTTTTTTACCTGCTGCAGAAATACATTGTATCTTATTCCAGTCCTAAAAAACGCACTTAGCCACGTAATAAAAGAGGTCAAATTTACTAATTCTTTTAAGTTTACAAAATTTCATCGAAAGATTTTATAGATTTAACCAAGAAATCTGAAATGCGTCAAAATGGCATGTTTGGTTGTTCTGGAGTTAAAGTGTTTAAGTAATGCCGTGAATATGTGGAAACTTTAATTACATTTTTTTTGTAGCACATTTAACCAACTGGCCTGCCTCCAAATCTGAACTGTATAGTAAAGAATTCGAAGAAGTTTTAGTATTTCCAAGAAAACTGCCTAAGAAGTTTCTCGAATATTTTCTTTGCTTACAAGAATACCTTTTTACCTGCCTGCAAAAACACATTGTATCTTTTTCCGGTCGTTAAGAAAAGCACTTAGCCACGTGAGAAAGAGATCAAATTTACCAAGTTCTTAATGCCGAGAAGACCCTAGGAAAACAGCAAAGTCAGCAAGGGAAAAAACGGTGATTAAATGGTAGAAGACAATCGCAATCTGTCACATACAAGACAAAGCTAGCGTAAACTAAAGCAACCTTCCCCAGCTAGCATGTCAATGGGAACCACAACACATTCTCAACAATGTAAGGACAGTAAATCAAAATAACTTGGTGAATCGAGAGCATTGTTATCCATTAAATTAACTACAAACAGATAAATAGCGTGAAACTAATCTTGTTACATTTTCTTGCAACCGAGCAATTCATCTTCTTTACGCCGTCTCTGATGCTGATACAGATCTCCAGCTGATGATTTACATCTGCCGTAAAATTGTATCATTTGCGAGATCTCGTACGAAGATTCTGGAAAAGACGTGAAATTTTAAAAATCCTTTTCTATCAGCGTATAAGAACTCAAATCTCTTTTATAGAAAAAAAATGATTTAATTCTTATTTTTCAAAATCCTGATTTAAATTTACAAGATGAAAACTAAAACCAAGGCTGAGAAAGTTGAATCATACAACACAAAAACTGAAGACTAGAATTACTCATTCTAGTAAACAATTCTTAGTTATTAATTTGTCGGAATTATTTGAATATCCTTGCATTTGCAGCGAAATTTCTCTAGTAATCCTCTCGTTAATACGTCGTTCTCTTTAGTGCGTCGTTTTGCTCATTGATTAATTAATTCACTCCTATTTATTTAAATGTTCAAAACAGTCGTAAACAGTCTTTAATTTGCAGTTCATTATTATAAATATATCTGTTCATTATAATATAGGAATCTTGAAATCAATTTCTTCTCACATTCATTACTAGATGGCACTGCGTGTATGGAATAAGAAGTTAATCGATTAACTGATAATTAAGTTCTGAAATATCAAAATATCGTATTTTCATCGAGTCCACACAAATTACACAATTTCAAAACTCTAGCATATCATGGAGTGAAAAACAGATTACAAAATTCGATTTTTACAAATATAAAACAAATTAAGTTAAAAACAATTGTATAACAATGAATCATCCATCCGAAAAATAAGCTACAAACATGAAATAATATCATCAAAAGCATTCTTAGAGCAATTTTTGTCAACAAACTGTCTAAAAATTTTAGAAGATCATTATTTAACGTCATAAATTCTCTTTAAGCAAACTGAAAATATAAGCCAAATATTATAGATTCCAATTTAAACCAAAATCCATAGATCCAAAAATGACATGGAGCATCAAAAAGAATGACTGTGAGCATAATTCACTCTATAAAGAACAACATTCATATGAGGAAGAATATTTCAAGAGGAAAAGACTTTAATGTTGATTAAATTTTCTTCCCCTTTTCATTTTTTGATGATGCTCCAAAACCTTCTTTTTCTCAGGTTCAAAGAACTTAGTTTTTAATGACGTGTTTACTACTTTGATTACGTGTTCTTCTTTTGAATATTTTTCTCATAAAATGCGTTCTTTATTTACAGAGTTAATAATTAAATTTCATCTTTTATTATTTAATTTTAACTACGGAATTTCTATAGCTTTGTAAGAACACTTTAAGCGCTTATGTGGAAGGATATTAATTATAATTCTATTCTTTCGCTAGTGATATCGTCGGAAATGAAACTTTTTTCGTGTTATTTATAATTAATTTTTTGAAGCATAGGCTCTAAATAAATACACTGTGTAGGTTTCAATGTTACTTCTTATGATTTGAATTCATTTTACTAACAAACAAACCATTTTACTTTGCCATTTAGATTCTGAGGTTTTAAATTGCAAAATGAAGATATTTCTTTTGTAAACGGGAACATAAATTCCATAAGCAGAAAATAAGTATTATACAGGGTGATTCAAAATCCAGCGTACAAACTGCTATGGGAAACAGAAAAACAAGCCACAATTACATTGGAAATTATGATCGAATTGCCAACCGATGAGCTAGAGGTCATTCTTCACCAGCACTGTAGTTGGATCTCGGAACTTGTCATTTAAAATTCCGATTGCGTACGTATAACATGCAACATTTTGTGAATGCATCCATAACATTCCAGCACTTGCATTTTAATTTAAAAACAAACTAATAAATCATCTAAATTTGCAACGAAATTAGTTTCTTATCTAAATCGTAGCTTAAGAAGCAACGCCACCTATCTGAATTTTTCGTAGAGGAAGAAAAAAACTGACTTTTTCGCAACCAATAACGAATATTTTTTTCCGAATTTTTTTTAACATTTGGTATGAACATGAAACCATATGTTCCTACCAGATGTTTAAAAAAAATCAGAAATATTCGTTATTGGTTGCGAAAATTCCTTCTTCCTCTTTGAAATTTTGAAAAATTGAGATGAATCAGAAGATTATCTTAAAGTGGATACAAAGGTTAAATACAAGAAATAAACACAACCAATTTCAATACATAAAATCCTGCATCATACATATATAAATAATACACATTCCTCAGGGGGAACAATTTCTGCCACTTTTCCATCTACACGAAACGGTTTTCATGAATAGCGCATTTGTTTTGCGCAAAGATCCTGAGGTTTCCTACAGATTAGATTACGAGTTTTACATTATTCATGTACGTCTAGCCATGCGAAAAAACGATACCATTTATTGGAACAAGGAAACAGTTTAGTATCGGACTGCTTTGTATAAAAGAAACTGATATGAGGCCGCTCTAACGATAAATGCTTATGTTTGCGAAGATTAAATGGTCTAGACAGTCACAATGGAAATTAGATAGATGGTGCGATTCTTATGTTGTAACGCGCGTCCGATGATCAAAGAAATTATACACTCATTTAGAATATTCATCTTCACGATCTTTGCAGAAATGCAAGATGTATTTTGTGATATAAATGTATAAATTTAATATATGAATTTTTGCATTATATAAACTAGTGTACAAATTTATTTTATGCTGTACTAGCCGCCGTCCGATATTATGCATTCATTTAGAATATACATCTTCATGATCTTCACGGAAATGCAAGTATTTTGAGATATAAATTTATTAATATAAATTTATTAATAATAATTTATTTTATGTTGTAATAGCTGCAATCGACGACCAGCTGTTCGATCATAATATCAATACTATATTTGCAAGGTGGCGAAATCGGTCCAGTTTGTTCAGGCTGAGGGACTCTGTCAAATTTTTATTTTGCGATATCTCACGGAAATGGAGGACAGAGTGAGGCAGGCGACAATTTATTAAGTATCTAGGGGTCATGATCTTTCAGATGAAATAAAAACCGGCGAAATCATTCTAGTGGTTGGGGGAGGACTCTGTTAAGGTTTTTCCCCTGTGCAGAATGTAGAGTGAAGCAGAGTTTTTGAGATTTCTCTCGAAGGTGGAGTGAGGCGAGGGAAGCGCGACTCTTAATGATGTATCTAGGAGTCACGAGCTTTCATATGAAATAAAAACTAGCGAAATCGATCCAGTTGTAGGGCTAGGGGACTCGTTATTTTATTTTGCCAATTATTGCAAATATATAGATAATAACTATCATTATTTCTTCTGTAACATCTTAATTTTTCCTAATCAGTAATGTAATAATCAGATATATTAATTAAACTATAATTTTCTGGAAGGATGTATATCCACATCACTGTGACATCATTATCATTTCATATAAAATGATCAGATATTCTGAACTGCAATCTGGGATTTTGGCTAGGAAGAGGAGGCAGCAGTATGGGACAAAATCCCAAAAACTACGTTTATAAATAAACTAGCTGCCCTTGGCGACCAGCTTGTTCTCCCAGAATAATGTCTTTCCTGGTTGTCAAACAATCACTACGGGATGTAAATCTATTTAAAATTTCACTTTTTTAGTTTGATAAGACTGGGAAATATGAATTTACTGAAAATAGAAATTTATGAGCAAATGAATTACATTTTTCTAAACCTTCTTAAGAAAAAAATTGTTTTAATATTCAGCATTTGAAACTCATTGTCTGCGAACGGCCAAATTTAACACCAAAAAGTTATCTGATATGAAAAGCTGCAAAATATCTAGGTCATCCTATATATAATTTCTGTTTTCAAAATCCCTTCTTCTGAACTAATACAAAACTTACAGCGATGAATAAGGCATCATTGGATGAGATTTTATGCCGACTGCTGACTAGAATGCTCCGTTTATATGGAAAGAACATGGATGCGCAGCTCCTTCACGTCTTTTTATTTCTATTTTACAAAGCTTACCTATATACATATATATCCCGTACGCATATTCACAATCTTTACATTCATTCGGACCACGGAGATTTCCGAGCCTTCTCATTGGCTGGCCTGTCTAGCTTCACTTGTTATGTACTTCTTTGCAAAATTTTTTCAAGAGGATGAGGATGTTCACAGTAGATAAGAAGAGGAAGCTAGCTTTTTGAAAAATGAAATCTAAATAATAGTTTTTTTTTAAATGAACTATTTTCATAAGCAAAAAAAGACAATATAGATTATTTAATTCATTTCGGGGATTTTCATTCTAGGGCAAATAATCGAGAATCTGAACTCTATAGGCCAATCTGGGACTTTTATCACTTTATACGCAAAAGCTGGAAAGGAGAATTCGCTGCAGGGGTGTATTGGAGCCGGAACTGCTTTTCCTTTACGAGAAATAAATAAGAAAAAAATTGCAAGATACCGCTTTAAAACAGAGCGGTCTTTATCTAATCTTTACTCTCGAAGATATGATAAATATTTCAGTTAATAAAAGTAATAAAGTGGCAAGTGTTGGTGGGAAGAGGTTAAAAGCGGTTACAAACATTTAATTGTACTTGATGTTTCTATTCCGTATTCTTCATTTAATTGCATTATATGTCCGATATTTTCCATATTACTTATCGATGTCTTCATTTTATTACTTAATTTACTTACTTAATAATTACTTAATTTTAGTATAACTTGAAATCAACATAGATTTTTTTAAAAAAAAATTATTCTTTAACAACTTTATTATATCCATGCTTTTTGCTACAGTACATTTTATGTTGTTTGAACAGAAATAAGATAATAACTGCAAAGTGTTGACGCTCTATTATTTCACAACTTCAATTCCTATATAAAATATAGATTTCAAAAGTAAAAAATATTTTATTATGAAACTACCCCTACCTCCTCATCATCCTCTTCATTTTGCCCCTCCCCCCAACAACATCACCAAGTCTGAGTGTTCCAGTACTACTTAATTTGAGACTACACCACTGATCCTCTGCTACTCTGATTTTATTTAAAATTAACTTTTGAAAGATTAGATCTTACGACGAGAGTCAAAGAAACTTGAGCCCACTCCATCTACAAACAACTGACAACGCGCAAATTCCTCTAAAAGCAGTTGTTATTTTTTGCACCACATTCCACTTCCGCACCATTTTTATGAACCCTAAATTTCGAAAGCAATAAAACGTACAAATCCGCTGATCCTAGCAGGTACTTGACAATAAAGAGCCTTGAGCAATACAGGTCTCGACCATCCACTTTCTGTCACGTTGACACGGTGTCGCGAAAAAATCGGGCTCTCACTAGTTATTTAAAGACAAAAGGTTGATGCGCTAAGTGAACCACTCCAAGAGGCTTAGCTGATGATTATGTCACATCAGGTCGGTGCCAATTTTCAGCCGCGTGACCTTTAAATCACTACTAAAATCTTTGGCGTCTGGTAAGCTATTCGGTGGCAGGCAGGGCTTAATTTAGTCATCAACTGGTTGGTTTCGTAATCGTTCATTTCTCTTTTGACGTAAGCCGTCTCGTGCCTCGTGAACTAGTTCCGGATTTAAAGGTTAGAAGACGCTGAAACTGATTTTTGCTTCTTCGTTTTGAGTGGAATGCTGCTGCCGCTTCGCTTTGTCTGCCAAAGTAGTTCCCTGTTTTAACACTTTCAGCTAGCTGATTGCCACTTCAGCACTTCAAGGTGTTAAAGACATTCTGCGATCAGTTTCATCCTTTTACTGATCGTTACAACTTTGCTATTCCTTTTTAAACAATTTATGCATTTCAATATGAAAGCGGCTGTTTCAAAGAAAATGATATTTATATGGGTTTACAGAATTTATTATGTTGCATTAATAAAACGTGTAAAAAAGAAATATCGAAGTTTTGGAGTAAGTTACACTTCTAAATACTGTTGGATTTCTATTCGAAAAGTTCAAAACTGATACCACAAGCACAAAATTTTAGGACAAAATCAGCCTGTACGCAAGTTTTCCCACATGAAATCTTTCATAAAATTTGAGTTTACTTATGGTTCGATTCTTAGTTAAAGTTGTCATCTATAATGCAGCTAATAAATAATTTTATTAAAAGATCGTGTCAACTGTCATTTCATTCTTCTTAAATTTTAGAATATCATCGATTTTATAGTATGAAGATTGATGTTTATATTATTATTTATACATAATAATGCATGATTCTGCAACCTTCAGTGGAAATACAAAAAAAAATTGTTTCTTCAATTTTATAAAGCACCCGTTGTTGACACATGATTTTTTGAATATCTAGAACTTAGAAAGGGCTTGAAAGCCCTTACGGTAAATCGTGTAAAAACTATTTATATATTTAAAATAATTTGGTAAAAAACCTTCACCGAGTCCGCCAGTCTCAACCATTCCACCGATTTCGACATTTTTTTAATTGAAAGGTTGTGACGTCTAGATATGTTAGCAAGGGTAGCCTGCCCCATCCCCTCCATTTTCGAACGAAATCGTAAAACTGTTTCTCCTCTGTACCTTGTCTATGGGTAAACCTTGTGGAAATTCCCCCAGTCCCGACCACCCGACGGATTTCGGCAATGTTTTTTTTCATTTGAAAGGTTATGACGTCTAGATATGTCATCAAGGGTCGCCTGCTGCACACCACCCCCCATTTTGGAACGAAATAGAAAAAACATTTCTCCGCCATACATTCTCCATATGTTTTTCAAATATTCCGGAAGTGTCAAAATCCGTCGAGTGGTTTGGGCTGGCGAACTGTCTGAAAGTTTTACCGTATTAAAGATATAGAGAATGCATGGTGGAGAAATATTTTTTTTCGGTTTCGTTCAAAAATGGAGGGTGGTGGGGGACAGAAGACCCTTGATGACTTATCTAGACGTCATAAGATTTTATATGAAATAAAAATTATCGAAATCCGTCGGGTGTTTGGAGCTGGCGAACTGTCTGAAGGTTTTACCATATTATTTTAAATATATAGATCCCAACAGTTCCATCAAAGTGGCGCGTCGAAAATGTTGTAAAATACGTATTGTAGGTGATGGAAACTGTTTAGTTAGGACGATTTCATTCTGTATTCATGGATCTGAAAACTGTCATGCCGAAATTCGTGAAAACGTTATACAAAACATTACAACTAGATGAGGTTTATCGAAAGATTTTTCAATTTTAAAGGAATCCGTTGTCTACAAAGAATATGAAATATACTATGGTTTTATGGTCGGTTCCACTGATCGTCATGCAGTATTTAAAACTGAAAAAGTAGTGGCTAAGAGCCTCGAAGCAGCCAGGTGGCAAGGACAGTGCTGAGCAAAGTTTGTGCTGATAATGAACCCGCCCGGAGGGCGGGGAAAGTGGCTAGTTCAGTATTAAATTAGACTAGAGACAGAATCTTTACTTTTAGGTGAATAAGGCAAATTCAAGAAATTGTTCTGAATGTGATTTCACTTTTCAGATCAACTTTAAAAGTGTAATTTTATTTCTAAAATGGATTTTGCTTTACTTTAATTTGCCAGATCCTTAGTGCTCAACGTACAACAGAAATGCAGACAGAATTTTTGCAGTTGTTTCATCCTATTCAGGTAAAGCTTTTTATAAATGCGGACTGCATAAATTAACGAAAGCATCTGAAATATTTATTACGAAAAGGCGAGACGAAATCTCTCTCAGTTCAACAAAAGAAAGACTTCCTTATTCACAGAAAGGAATTACATACATGCGATAGTTAGTTTTATTTTTGTGGCAGCCGAGACGATGCTACAAAAATTATTATCATTTGAATGTATAAAACCTTGCTCAAAATTGAAATTAATTGATCTCAAAGGAAATAGGAAAGGTTTGTAAAACGTTTGTATCCCCCTTTAAGGAAAAGGTTAAAATAACTGAAACTTGCCTTAAAATAATTGGCCCGAAAATGAATATAAATAGTATTGACTGCCTATATTCAAACATAATAAACTACGCATGACATTCTGAAATTTCAATATTTCATAGCAAAATCCTGATTTTACCCTGAGATTCAAACGATAAAAGGGAAACTGACGGCGTTCTTTCTAAACCAGTACAGAATCCCCAACGATCAGCCCATTCAGCAATCACTATCCCCTCGACACCTCACCTATCTCGACATCAAATCTTGCAAATCTTGCCCCTCCAGTCTTTTCTTCATTACCCTCGGCTCCATTTCAATCACACCCCGGCCTTCCTTCCTACCCTCGTTCTTAGGAGAATACAGTAATACCTTATCTGGGATCCCTTTTCTGCCGGATAATGGAGGAGTTCATCGCAAGGGGGAGGGATGGAAGCTTGATCAAGGGTTCAAAGGGGATTTCCCTGGAGGCTATCCTTGTCCGGGAAAGATGGGATTCTCTGAGCAGGTCAAACGTCTATTGTCCGGCACTCATCACTTCTGGAAAAGTTCCGGAAGATTTCAAAAGACATCCGGCCTTTTATGGTGGATATCTTAATGGATGGTAGACTTAAAATGTTAATAAGATCAATTTTAAGAATGGACGAGACACGTTATAGGAAGGCCATTAAAGCAAACTAAGCCAGCAACGAGTAATAAGGGCTGGCATCACGCTCATGCTCCAGTATTCATAGAAATACATTAAAACGTTACAGACAACATAGACTTTTCGGATTTCCACAAGAGTTCAAAATATTAAAACTCGAAGCATTTTTATTATTGGCAAGTATAACTCTACCATCTGAGAAGTTTTAAACTTACTTGGACTTTTAACATCCTGTTTAGAAGTTACACAAGGCCTATTTTGGGTCGGACCTCGTCATTTTGAGCCATCCTCTAATGATAAGAACGACACATGAGCCTGTACTCTCCTTCCTAAGTGGTTAAGGTTGCTTTACTTTCCAAGCATCTGATACGGGACGTTTAAGTGTTAAATAAATAAAACTCGAAAAATGTGAGTTGGTAGTGGTTTATTTTACTCTGATAAAAAAAATCAATAAAGTTTAAGCAATCTAATAAAATGAACACGTAGATTAATAAAATACGACTGGGTTAAAAATAATCGTTCTTGGTCCAGTCATATTTTAAGCTGATTTTACTTTCTTAAATATGTAATTTTCTTCTATTTCATAATTATAAAATTGGGCGAAAGTCATTTTAAAATTATAATGACAAATCAAAATTGCTTCAGTTGTCTACACTGACAACCTGTTTCTTTCGTCCTACCACTGAGTTGACATTAGGGAAAATATTCTCTCTACATCTGCATTGTGGGCTGGAATGACAAATACGTATTCGCATAGATACACTATATGCCCAAAAGTATCCGGACACTTGCAGATTTTCACATTTTTTAGAATTTCTCCGGAATGGTTCAACCGACTACCATTAAACTTCGGACATGTAAAGAATAGACAATAACTCACATTTTACATTGAAGATTCGGTCCTGAGGGCAATTAGGGGACCGTCTACAAACTGATGAAGACAAAAAGGTGTTTGGCCCACCCCGCTTCACAGAATACTGATAACAAGATGAAACTTTTAGAAATGGTAATGTTTAATGTGCATAATATTTACAGGAATTTTCGTAAACTCAGCTCAAATATTTGGGAAGATATAAAGGTTTTCTTAAAAAATCTCAAAATTGTCCACCTGTTTTTTGCTTATAACATGCAGAGTTTTCTGTTATATCATACAAAACTTACAGAAAAGATGACAATATGTTAGAGAAGCATTTGTGTAAAACTTTGGAAAAGAATTGTTGAATATTACAGGAATTAAGAGCAGTTTTAGTAAATCATGTTTTACTGCGCATGCGCGAAACATAGCGTAATTTTTCTTTCACAACTTTAAAGCGAGATATATAGGGCAACTTATATAAAAATATTCAGTTCAATATCATTAGTATTGAGAAAGATATCGGCATTACAACGAGCAGAATTTTAGCTCCTGTCGAAGAGAAGCTAAAAGATGAGGGGTTGTACACAAATTGATATTTTTTAAACTTATATCTTTAAATTATATTGAAGTTATATTGAATTGTGTAGTGGAGAGCATTTGTTGAATACCCATGAACACATCTAACATTCGTAACGAATAAAAAAATATATATGTAGAATTATTAAAATCTTTTAAGAAAAGAAATTAATTAGATAAAAAATCGTTTCGCCAAAAAATAAATATATTTAAAAATATCGTTTGGCCGTAAAATTGTAATATGCAATTTGTTAATAATCCTGTAAATAATATAATTAAAGTAATAAAATTTTTGTTATTTATAGTGCCTAATTAGCTGGAATTTAAGTTATGCACGCAATTGATACCCATGAAGACTTTTCATGGGTATTCAGCAAATTCTAACCACTATACAATTCAATATATCTATTTAAAGATATAAGTTTAAAAAAATATCGATTTGTGTACAACCCCTCAACATTTAGCTTCTCTTCGACAGGAGCTAAAATTCTGCTCGTTGTAATGCCGATATCTTTCTCAATACTGATGATATTGAACTGAATATTTTTATATAAGTTGCCCTATATATCTGGCTTTAAAGTTGTGAAAGAAAAATTACGCTATGTTTCGCGCATGCGCAGTAAAACATGATTTACTAAAACTGCTCATAATTCCTGTAATATTCAAAAATTTTTTCCAAAGTTTTACTCAAATGCTTTTCTAACACATTGTCATCTTTTCTGTAAGTTTCGTATAATATAACAGAAAACTCTGCATGTTATAAGCAAAAAACAGGTGGAAAAATTTGAGATTTTTTAAAAAAACCTTTATATCTTCCCAAATATTTGAGCTGAGTTTACGAAAATTCCTGTAAATGTTATGCACATTAAACATTACCATTTCTGAAAGTTTCATCTTATTATCAGTATTCTGTGAAGCGGGGTGGGCCAAACACCTTTTTGTCTTAATCAGTTTGTAGACGGTCCCCTAATTGTCCTCAGGACCGAATCTTCAATGTAAAATGTGAGTTATTGTCTATTATTTACATGTCCGAAGTTTAATGGTAGTCGGTTAAACCATTCCGGAGAAATTCTAAAAAATGTGAAAATCTGCAAGTGTCCGGATACTTTTGGGCATATAGTGTATATCAAGCATGATTTGTGTTCAATATACTTTGTTTCTACAAAATCTTCGGCCATTTCTCCTCTATACTCGATTTTATAGTTGTTTCGCAGTTTTGGCTGGTATTATTTTTCTCTAAATAATCTTTCAGATATACAAACTTATTGAATCTCGATTTTTTTCATTTGTAAATAAATATGAAATAGTATGTTCTATTTTTTTCCTATTTAGGAACTTGGTTGAGAGTCATCCCTGTGTCTCACGCAGAGTTTGGGGAGGAAATGGGACAAATAGTAATACGGGACTGAGTAGAGAAATACGGTGACAGACCCGTATATAAGGGACGTATGGCAACTCTCTATATAGTGCACCACGTTTGCGGGAGATCGTTTCACCCCCACAGATTTAATGTTAACACGCTGAATCTTAAGTGGATTCGGATGTCGAACCAATGACCCGCTGGTCACAAAGCCGAGACGATACTGCGTCGCCTGGTCTCTGACCTTAATCCACTAGACCACTAATGGGCCCATCTCTACTAATAATAAAGATGAATGTTTGTGTGTTTGTCTGTTGGCGGTCTACAAAACAGACCGTTGAACCTAGATCTACCAAATTTGGTACAGGTATACTTTGGAGGGTGGGAATGCGAATCTTGGAGCCATTTTTTCAATTTTTTTTATTCAAATTTTACTTATTTAAAAATTAGGCAAATTTTGGCAGGTTTAGTCCATTTTTTCAAGAATAACTTCCGAAGTAATTATCGGACGAAAATTATTTTTATACCATTTTAAAGTGCGAATTTTCATCTTTCTAATGTTGTTAGTTTGAACTATGTATATTATTTCGGCGAATGTTAAAATCTCTTTGAAAGCATCATCTACTGCACGCAAATCGTTGAAGGTCACAGAATGGACAACACCCCTCGCGGACAAGGTCACGGAAACGTTGTTCCCTCTTGGAGGGTGCAAGACAAAGTTGTCCCCTTTTCCCCTTCTTCGAGATGGCGTGGAAGCATTTCGCCTCCCGGTACTGTGGTTGGCTTTAGCGAGATTCGCAGTTCTCTACCGCGAAAAGTTTTTTTCCCTCTAAATTTTAAATGCTTGTATAACTGCATGCATTTACTGTTCTCTGAACTTTAAATTTCATTTACGAACTGGAAAATTAGAACTTTGAATTTATACATCTAAAGATGATCTTTTTTGTACTATTTCATTTGGGATGCATTCTTATTTCATTTTTGATTTTGGAACTAATTATTTCATCTAAAAAATCAACTAATTATAATTTTTCCATCACATTTTACTTGATATATTATAGTCATTTGTTTGTGTTTTCAATTGTTTTTTTACAGTTTATTACGTTTAAAAATTTAAAGCGAAAATTGCGTCTTCTGATAAATAGTTTTAATTAAAAAATATTAACATTAAATACAACAATAACAACTATTTCAAACATCCTACATATGTGCATTTTATTGATATAACTAAATTATTAAGTTATAAGTTTTAATGTGGGCGAACCAGCTGGTCGCCGAAGGCGGCGAGTATTTAATAAAAGCAGTCATTATTTTTTTACTGAACTCATTAAAATTCCATTACATTTTGAGTGTGGTATTCAGTTTAGAAAACATGAAACTACCCTGACTTTATTTATCTCTGATACAAAATAACTTCCTTATTTCCATGTTCATAGCTAAGCTATTTTACTAGTTAAAGCCACTAACACACGGAGCTCCCCTTTATTGCTTAGCCACTACGTATAAACCAACCATTGCAGTTGCAGTTTCTATTCCGTAAGTATCGAAATTCGGATGGGACATGAAGTTTTATCCCTTTCGTCCTTCTAGGCGAAACCAAGGACGCCAGCCATAGGTCCACAAACCGGACCACTTTTACGATATAACGACTAGCATTACGTTTTGATCGTTCAGTCACAAATTTGATGTTATTCTCTTTGGGGCATTTGAACAGACATTACTTGTGACATAAATTGAAACCGATTCTACTGGTTTGAGCTCCGTCTGTGTAACCACTAAGCTTTCATGAAGACACAAAAGTATCGTCAAGTAGAAGGTAGTATCTAATAATGCAGATGTAGGCGAAATCAAAATTTCAGATATTTTATGTTAGCACCAACAGTGGAGGTTACCGATAACGTTCACAGAGTTGACAGCTTTGAACCTAATAGTTCTGGTAATGTTAGTTAACATAAAACGGCTTAAGGCAAAACCGTTCCTAATTAAATTAATGTGATATTGCAAAATACTTCTGCTGATATTTCTGCTTATTTGTCTTTTTATTTTTCTTTGAGAATATGAAGTCACTTCTAATGATTCTTCCGTTTTCTGCCAATAAAAAAGAAATTGCCGAGAAACCTATTTTACAGAATCAATTTACAAGTCTATTCTTAACATTTGCTTAAATCTTATTGAAATTGGTGTAAAGATTGGTAGGATTATCCTTCACCTTAAAGAAAATGTGTCACATTTTGAACCAAACAAAGGTTTTAAATTAAATTCTTGTGATGAAGCTCCTCAAAACCGGCTGCAAGATATATACATTTTTATAAAATTTTTCATTCTGCCTTAAAACTATGGGTTCCTGGAAGCTTAATCATTTCTTAAACGACTAATTTTAAGAAAAGAGACCAGAAAATCTCCCTCTGAAGATTTCCTTTGACAGTAGCATTGCCGTTTTTGATTCGTTTCGCCATATCCTTTTCTCTTTGTGTTTGTAATTCTTTCAATGAACTGCTCTCGTTTTAATCAAATATGTATGTGACCGCTTACGTTACTTGAGGCTGTGAAAATCAGAGTGGACCAAGCCACAATTTTTGCTAAACTGAACTAGACATCATATCGAAATGGAAAAGATTTTTCCCACCAAATTCAGTGTGAATCGAAAGATCATAGCTGTCGTATACTAGATCGCAATAGTTGCCAAATACCATTACAGTATTTTTAGTTGAGCAATGAGAAACATGCTTACTAAGTTTCATCAGAATTGCCCCAGCCTTTCTGTAGAAACATCCCTACAAGCCATCTCCAGGTGTTGACTAGAGAAGTTTTAACCCCCATCACATTTTTAGCTTCACAAATTGAGACATATGAGACATAATTCATGCCAATCAATCTACTTGCTAAATGTATTCGAAGTATCCTCTCCACCTACTCAGAAGGCGGTGTGTTGGTTGAAGTTGATTTACAGCTAAAGAATTTTTAATCGGTCAATGAGAAATGTGCCAAGTTTAAAGCTAATAATGTCAAGTTTCATCAAAATTGTCCCATCCATTCAGAATGGATGATGGATCACACGTGAATACAAGCACATACATAAATATACACGGTGGGTTTTTTTTCTCTTTTTTTTATAAAATTATCACTAAAAATTTCGCTGTTCAAACATCCTCCCTTTGGTGTGGTTGGGAAGTTTGGAGATCAGGTTTGGTCCTCGTCATCTGACAGCGGTTCAAAATTATGAGTTCCGTCCCAAAATAGCCCTCGTGTTGTTTCAAAACGGGACGTTAATATAACTGAACTAAACTAAACTAATCACTAAAAATTTACTTTCTCGGTGTATAAACTATATCTCTCTTCCTGAAAATATAATTACCCCACCATAAACATAAAAACTTTTCCCCCATTAACATAAAAATTAACAAAACCTCAAATGTTAAATAATACTTTACACCACCCTTCACTGTAATGGTTTACTGCTTAAATCCTCCCTCCCACACGTCCTCTTTCGCAGATTTTGAATCATGCCGTCTTAATCCCACTCCAGCATGCCAAACGACTTCCGCCAAAAACACAAACACCCCAAAAGATGCTGACTCGGTGGAATGGCAGGTGATTCCTGTAGTCCCAAACACCATCAACCATAATCTGACAGGAACGAAAACAATTCTCCTGGCAAGAAGAGGCACAAAAAAGACAAACGAAAGAAAAAGAGGGCCCCACACAATTCCCACCTGGCCTTTTCGGTGAGTCCGAGTGCAGACGAACTGACACTGCCGGTCTATCTCTGTGGGATAAACGCATCGCGGCAAGATGGCCGGGACAGGGCCCTGACAGCCCGGGTGGATTTGTGGGCAGGAGAGCTGTCGACACGCGAAGAAGTTGAGATTGTGACGGGAAAAACTTGCTCGACAACCACCCGGCAGCTAGAAATAGAGCTCATTCGCAAACAGAAGAAAAGCTACGCCCGATGCGACTGAGGAAGCATTTCAGCTGCGACGTCGTCTTGAGTCGGTGGTGCGGCACTCGACTAAAAGTTCTCTATTAAGATTCTTTGAATTTCGGAGTTTTTATATGTTTATACTAGCTGATATAACTGGCGCTGCTCGGGGTAAAAATACTTTCAAGTCGAATATTTCTGATGCAAAAAATGCTTTTATATAAAATATTATAATATACAAAATTCTTTTATCGTCTGATATGTTTTTAAATTATAATGAGAATATCAATTGAGACAAATGGCTTTTAAAAAGCACTGTAAACTGATTTTCTCCATATTCTATCAATATTGTTTACTCTTCTAGGTTCGCCGATAGACATTGAACTGCGCATGCGCAATGGAATATAGTTTTGAATTAATAAAAATTTACTCTTCGATTAGTTCTCCTGAAACTTTCACTAAAACCTTCGTTATACTTCATAGTATTTGTGAGCAGAATTTGAATAAAATCTATTCACTAGTTTGGCTTTCTATAGCGAACGAAAAAAAATTGGTGTTTCAGTTTTATTTAAATAGATATAGATAATTATTGAAAGAAAACATTATTTATATTTCTAATGTATAAAAAATGCACAGTGCTGCATGAATAAGATTAGTGTTTATCATTGTAAACGCTTAACGGTTTCTTTCTTTTCAAACACATTTATTTTTATTCAAGGTAATACATTCTTACTTTCTCATATTTCAATTACGTATAGGAAAATTACAATAATTATGAAAAAAATTCGATCGCAAGGTTTTAACGAATATTAACGCTGTGGAGGTCTGTCATGGTTCGGTTAACAATCCGATTAAGTTAACTAGTATTTATTTATGTTTACGTTACACACGGACAAGTTTACACATATAATTTCAAAATTAAACGAAACATAAAAATGAGAGGTTTTTTGGTTAGCAACGCATCTCGGTCGGTCGCTTGGTCAATGAAATTTTCCTCGTGTTATGAAAGAACTAAAACTGTTGATCTATACAGAATTTTGGGCCAATAAAATTGGGAAGAATTTTTTTTTCAAAATATATACCTATACTTGAAACCGACTAAAACTCCTGTGAATAGAATCAGAAGGTTCCTTATCAATTTGGGCATGCAATAGTAGGAAAAAGAAGGGTGGTAATGGAAGTTAAGAAATATAAAATAAAAATAAAAAAATTGCGATAAAAAATAATACTCAAAAATTATGGAGAGAAACTAGAAATTTAGTTTAGTTATATTAATTCCCGTTTCGAAGTATCATGATGGCTATTTATTGGCTGACATCGTAATCTTGAACCGTGGTCAGATGACTTGGACAATACCTGAGCCAACACTTCCTCTCCAAACTTTCGCACCACACCTGCGGGAGAAACTACAAGTAAAGTAACAAAATGAAACAAATAAATAAATAAAAGTCATCGTTCTTAAAAGTTCATTTGATCCTGCATTGTGATAAGATAAGAAAAATTCACTTGTGCGATCGAGTCGAAAAAAATGCAAATCTAAATCTGACTGATCCAAAATAGATATTCTATATTCTATAAGGATACACAAAAAAAGTTTTATATTTATAAAAACGTTTTTTAACGCGTGTATTGCATTTCCTGTCCAAAGAAAAACATATTCAATTTTAGTTATTGCGTTCATTTACCCGCGCGTTGCCACTCCGCCTACTTAAAATTTATTTTTGTGTAATATTTTATTTACAATTTCTTTATAAATTTATTATTTTTTATTTTTTCATTACTTCGTTATTTTTTATATTTTCAGTTACTCAGTTACTCAAAATAATTTTATTTTCAAATTGAATATATTTTTCTTCTGACAGGAAAGACAATACGCGTGTTAAAAAACGTCTTCATAAATATTACGCCTTTTTTTGTTTAACTTATTAATAAGTGAGTTATTGTGGCTATAATTTTAAGAAAGTAAAATAAAACCTTAAATAACATGAATTATGTTTTGTTTTAATCTTATTTATTGAAATTTAGAATTTTCTTTGTCGATGACACGGAACTATAATGCTACAACTACTATTATATATACTATGATTTTATATAAAGAAATGTTTTCGGTAGATAATTTAACAGTAACTTGCTTAACCAACAGAAATGTGAAGGTAAATGAACAAAAATCTGGCTTTAATTCAACTGCAAGAGCATGCGCCGAGTAGCAAGTTTTACTCCAGAAACCCATCGTAGCCATTTCGCATACGGAAGTTGAGTAAGACATTCGACAAACAACTAGCAGACGATAAATTAATTGATGCCAGTAGACAGGTGCCTAATTGTCCCTTGTTAGCTGCGAGGGAAGTTTCTCGCGTTTCACCGAATGCTTTACAGCCGGCCTACTTAAAGATCTAACAATAACCACGACCGTCGCGCGGCGAAAACAAAGGAAGAGATGTGCAATTGGTAGAGTCGTCGTCTGAACAGGAAAAGGGGGGTGGTCGTTTTGTTTTGGAAGTGTCGGTGCGCTGCCAAATACCGTCCATCAAGGAAACATGACCGTGAAGACTCAACTTTTGCAGGCAGGCGGTGAAGAATATAATAAAAGACGTCTGTGTTAAGATCCAGCTGTATGTCTATCTGTAAACAATGTAGATAAAAGCTTTATTTCAAAAGCCAAGAAGTTATACAGTTTTGTTTAAATAGAGAGATAATCTAATTATTCTAGTTGAAACCTGTCAGCATCGTGATATTCTAAAGCAAAATAAAGTGAAAGCAAGGGTTAAATAAAATCAAACAATTTGGTTAACTGAAATTCTAAGCTGAAAAATTATGGTTCAGACTACTTTCAGTACATCAGATTGTATCTGGGATTTTTCAGTCACAATAATTTCATTCCAAATCTATGGCATTCTGTTGAATGCTAAGAGATGTAAGCAAAGTCATCTGCGTCAACGAGCTTCCTAGTTAGCTACTATTGCTAATTTTATTATTATTGTTGTGCTTCAAATGTTTGAACACAAATACTTTGCCACTCCACTTGTAGAGAAATGAAAAGAATTAAACTTATAAGGTGTATTTGCGTATCATAAAACGGGGAACACTTTGCACCGATTTTCATGACTTCAGAAAGAACTTCGGGAGTAGTTGCATTGATTTCTCTGTAAAAAAAAAGAGATTTCTGATTCTTTTCCCGTTGAATGGTTACTAGAGATATGGTTTGAAACAAATAATCACGAAAGTTTAATTAGGAATTATAATTTTTCGAAATTTTGGTGCAAAGTTACCTCATAGGTGGGGATTCTTTGTACTGGTTATTTTTTTTTTCAATACATTTCAATGACAAACTCACTGTGTACAATGTTATATATATTGGATCAGGTGTTATCCCAATCCTGAAATTGACTAATTTTAATTCTAATTTTAGCAGAAGTCAACGCTTTAGAAGTTGGGATCTAAGGAGCTCTCGCATCCAAAGAGAGAATCATACACCTACACACCGATCCTAAAGAATAGAAAAAGAGAAAGTTTGGCTGGTACATTGCCTAGGATAATATGTACGACGAAAAGGAAAACTCGGTGTTAGAAAACTAAATTACTTTATTAAAGACAATACTATATTTACATCTATACACAGAAATGAATATTAACAGATGAAGCTTAAAGGTTTTAGAGTTTAAGATAGTTAGTTACCATTTCTATACGACAAAGCCATGAACAACCACCATTGCCGAAGCTACAGCCGTTATCGCCAACACCGAACGATGTTCGCTGCTCTGACGTGTGTTCCTCAATTGTCAGGAGTCATCTTGTACTGATGCAACACTTCGCGGCTTCAAGAGAATGCTTAACACCCACGTACTTAACATGCACGCGACACGTGATGTATTCAAGAACTTCTTATGTAACTCATTAGCGACTGACTCGTGCTTCCATCTATCTTCATTTAAATTAACGATTCCACATATATATTTATTGAAAACCTGGGTGGGAATATACAATTTTTTTTATTTATACCTGTTTATAATTGACAATTTTTCACCATTGTATCCGGTCAAATAAGAATGGCGTTTCAGAAATCTTTTTATCCTAATATTGCCGGGTGTGTTATTAATATATTTATCTATTACTATACATTCTTAGTAAGATAAACGTCTATTATAATCTTGAAATCTGCACTATTGACCTGAAGACCGAAGTCATTGAACTGGAATATTCTAGAAAATCAGAGGATTTCCAGGTTCCCTTATATGAAATAGCTTTCTTTTGCAAACCGATCTCTTGGGGAATCCGTAAAAGCTTCTTCCTCTTTAAGAGTACACTGCCCATGTGAAATGTCGTTAAATCAAGCCTTTATGGTCTTTGAAAAAATCCATATACTTCCAAGTCCCTAAATCCCATTTATACACCCTGAACATATCTGAAGTAAAAGCAAACATTCTTCTTATTATTATTTAATCCAAAAATAAATTTAAAAAACAATTGAAGCTTCTGTGTAACGCAGATTTCTATGGAGCAAAGAATCCCTCCTGTCCGGTGCAAAGTTACCCCAGGTCAGAAAAAAACCCATGATTATTTAGAAAAACAACGAGTTCGACAGGTGGAATTTGGTATGTGGGCTTTACAAGAAAATTGTAGACTTCCATAAAAACGGAATAAGTTGATGGAATTTGGGTTGTGTCTTTATCACCCGAAATGTAGTTCTGCATCAAATTTTGGACCAAACCCACTATCGCGTTGACTCTCTATCGACATGTCTGTTCGTATGTATGTAAGAGTGAGATGAATGAAATTTTGTACGTGGATATTAAACCATAATGTTAGACCTATACGATTTTATGAACCCAATAGGTCAATGGTCAGAGGTTTATAATACATACTCGATTCTCTTCACTGTACTGAGAAGACAAACGTAAAAATGCTCCGCATTATGTAAGAATATGGCAAAGTCGAATGTGAATATCTCCGCTAATTATCACTAAGAATAATAAGCTTACGAACCAAACGATTACAGATGAAGCAAAAAGTTCTGATATGGGAAGTAGATCGGGTGACATCATGATTAATTATTGAGAAACAGACAAGTAAAAGACTTTTGCTTAGTACCTAGACTGATCCTCAACTATCTTCTTCATGAAATATTTCAACTCAAAATAATTCTTCAAATTCAACTTTTTTATCACCTAGTGAACACTTCTTAGTCATACACACCAGTGTAAAGCGGCGTAATACTAAACCTTCTCTCTTTTTGTACATACCCATTTATTAAGGTGCCATCACCCACAAAAACAGAAAACAACACACCTAGAGGTTCCAGTTCCTTCTTTAGCCTATCTTCAAGGAACAGAGCAGGAAGAATAGCTATTAAAAATCACTCCCATCATAAATAACGTTTTCCAAAAAATACTAATAAAAAAACCTCACTAGTGATGTATAAAAGTCTTCCGAAAAGGCTTCCTACCCCTTCTCTTAAATCAGTCTCCTTAAAAAGTTGGCATCCGACAATTCTTTAAGTGTTCAATGTTTCGGTTGCGTCGAACACAATGCGAATTTCATGCGGATTTTGTTTCCTACTATGCTTCTATTTTTGGATTTGAGTTAGAGCCTGTCACAAGTACAGCCTGCCTAGAGTTCCGCGTTTTGGATTTAGATTTATATGCCACGCTGTTGGTGTAAGATAAATCCAAAAAGAAACAGCATTCTTGGGGATTTTTTATCCCCCTCCTGTAAATTATATTTGATTCATTAAGCTGAATTTTTAAGAGTCAAGACTTCATTAGTTATTCCCGACTTTTTTTGTAGAGTTGGTAGCTTGAAAAAGCAACGACGCCTTTTTTGTGCAGCGAAGAACGAAATTTTAAAAATTAACTTTTAGTAAGTTTATTACTGGATTCCAAAACAAATGATTTAACAACGGTTAACAAAAAAAGGAGAAAGTCGTTTTAATTAAAGACATCTACACAGTGCACGCATTGATGAAATAGATTCATAGCGATCGAAGTACCCAATTTATTATCAAATCTAGGAGACATTCTTCGACATTTGAAAAGAGAACAAAATAAAAATTTAAAATTTATTTATAAAAAT
Source organism: Araneus ventricosus (assembly GCA_013235015.1). Taxonomy (NCBI): domain Eukaryota; kingdom Metazoa; phylum Arthropoda; class Arachnida; order Araneae; family Araneidae; genus Araneus; species Araneus ventricosus. The sequence continues at coordinate 100,920 of BGPR01002541.1, read as the reverse complement.
AACACATCTGATATGTTTTAAATAATACTTGCACAAATATATATATTTATTTTTATCACTGATACGTTCATTCGCGGCTGACTTGCATCTCTCATCACTAGGCAGGAAACGGACGGAGTTGATAGCTCAAAGACACAACATAAACATATTATTACGAACCTGAAATGTCTCTTTCCAGTAGTGTCAGTCTTACGGTTGGAAAGAGACATTTACAGTGATTCTGCGTGATGCCGAGTAAAAATGGAAGCCATGGACCCCCGACCTTGGCGATCATTTTGTCGACAAAATGTAGGAACCTGAAAATGCTGGAATTTTCTCGTTATCTCTATTAATAGCGAAGTTATGAAAATTCTTTTGGAATTTTCCTGCGTTATCGCATCCTGCCAGAAAAAGAAATAAATACTTGGAGGTACTGAACGACTTTGAATCTCTTTGGAAAATCTTTGAAATCTCTTTGGAGTCTTGTTCTCATTGCGGGTTGGTCAGCTGTTAGACTCTGACCGCCATTGTTCGTGATATTACTGTTTTTATTAGTGTTTTCCTTTCTGTTTGTTTTGCTAATTTGTGCAAGTGCTGTTATTTTCGTGATACCTGTGCTTCGAGTTTCTGGAATATTCTTTAAATAAAGCGTTGTTGTTCACTATCCTGCTTGTTGGACTGCTTTCCCCATACACCCACTGGAAGATTTTCGTAACTATATTATAAGATGTTATTTACAAAAGTGCTGTGCAAGGAAGGAGGTATAACAATATATATAAGATAAGATGTAAGAATATAAGTATGACTCCTCCCTTTTGCGAGTAAAGAAAAATTACCTTTTATTTGTCAAAATGAAAGAAGTATTGATGCAAAATATTTTCCACCAAAATTCATAAGAGTTGTCCATTTGTCAGACAATTCCGCGATCAACGAAATATGGCTGTTTTGAAGCAATTCGTTCATAAAGCTAATTTTGGATTTCCGCGTGAGAACTAACCGCTCTCCAGAAAGAGTGCTCTGCATTGATCGGAACAAATAATAATCCGAAAGAGCAACATCTGGTGAATACAGCGGGGATGGGATATCAATACATACGGTTGCCATAATTTCCAAGCATTGATACGGGACGTTTAAGTGCTAAATAAATAATACATGGAAAAAAGCGGGTAGGTAATGGTTTATTGTACTCTGATAAAAAAAATCAATAAAGTTAAAGCAATCTTATAAAATAAATACGCAGAATAATAAAAAAGATGCAAGGCTAATCCATTTTAGCCCAGTCATATTTTGATTTCTATTCTTAATTATATCATTTTCTTCTTTCACATTACTACTTACAAAATTGGGCGCTAGTCAATTTAAAAATATAACGGCAAGTCAAAATTGCTTCAATTTTCACCACTGGCAACGTGTTTCTTTCGCCCGACCATTCAGTTGACATTAGGGAAAATATTTTCTCCACATTTACATTGTGGGCTAGAATGGCAAACAATATTCGCATAGATGACTTCTGATCACTATACTTTGCATCTGCAAAATACTTCAGTCATTTCTCTTCCATAATCAATTTCATAATTGCTTCGCAGTTTTGGTTGGCGTTATTTTTCTCGAAATAATCTCTTAGACATACAAATTGGTTGAATAAAATCTCAGTGTTGCCAATATCGATCATTCTGATTTGTAAATATGCAATAGTACGTTCTATTTCTTCCCATTCAGGAACTTGGTTGAGGGTCATCCGAAAACGGGACAAATAGTAATACGGGATTCAGTAGTGAAATCTGATGACAGTCCCGTATATACGGGACGTATGGCAATCCTATCAATACATCCAAGAAATGGCGAAGCTGCAACTTTTGCCACCCGGGACGAAATTGCAACATACCGCCCTTCCTTTTCAAGTTACGTAGGGCACATAAACCTCAAAATAAAAGAAAAATCCAGGAAAAACATTTTATTAGTACCTTAATTTGTCGTTTGACGCCCTCGATCTCTGCAGATAGGTTGCGAAATTACGCTCCATCACCAGTCTTCCATTCACGTATTGGCAATTTACCGACAAAAGGCGAAAAATGCGAAATCACTATTAGTTTTTTTTATGTACACAATGATTGAGCTAATGTCGCTCTCTTCTTAATTATAAAATTGTTTTCTAGCATATCTGATTTTGCCACACCTTTTGAAGTGCCGCCCGGGGCGCATCGCCCTCTCGCTCCCCCTTTTACCTGCGCCACTGCATCCCATCGAAGTGCTTCTAGAGTTCCTTTGACTGGTTTTGAAACATGTGGCTGAACACTGCCATGTTGACAACCTTGTAGTGTCTTTCAGCATATTCTGGACATTTTGAACGATTGTTGTAATGAATCCATTTTTCACTTCCCTTAAGAATTCGATCCGATTTTTTTTTGTTCATTTTTGTCTTTGATCCAGCAGCTCAATATAGTTCTTCGCCGTTCCAAGTGCCTTTATCTCAATTTATGCAGAATCCGTGTTCCTCGTTTTTGAATCTTGCCCAATGCACGTGGAAGTTGTGGAATCCATCATTGGGTAATATTTAGGAAATTGCTATATTTGTTGGCCAGGATTTTCCCTCACTATTGCTTTTAATTCTTCGGCAAGATTTTTCGTCTGATAATTTAACGAGCAATGCTGTTGTAATTGTAATATTTCAATTTGTTCATCCTAAATTCAAAGAAAAAGTTATTTTACAAGCTATCTGCTGATATTGGCTAAGCCGCTTGGCACGATTGTTGTTGTCGAAAATGTGCCAAACTGCGCCTCAGTAACTGGCAAATTAATGAGTTCTGACTGTATTTCTGAAAAGGGAAATGGAAACAAAAATACTTTTTTCAAAAATGTACAACAAAAACAAAAGTTTGATCTTATTTTACTTTTTGAATAATCAAAATAAGAATCAATACAAAACAACAAACATCAGGGCAAAAAAAGAGAGTATTCGCAATAACTGCGTAACATCTGTTGCCTTGCCTGTGTTGTAACCAAAAATTACCAAAACAAAATTTTCTAAAGTATAAGTTCAAGAGTTTTTGCATTATATTAGTTAAAAAATGTAATTTGAAGCAATAGAAAAATATCTTAAATAAATAAATTTTCTTTTTAATTTTAATCTCCAATTTTAGTAAGCGATTACATTACACGCACTTTTACCACGTTTACTATTATAGCTGTCGTAGATTATAGTTATGTTAAATTTGCTATTCCAAGTAAAAACTTTTTTTCTTATGTAACATCTGCATCAGAATATACATTTTTGGATTGAAAATTATATCTCAAACAGTAGGAATTTTTTTAATATTATTTAATGTTTATTTTTCATAACTATATTATCCTTTCTCATTCACGTTTGCAAGTACTGAAAAAAAATGTTTTTTTAAGACTGCTGGCATATAGAAATGTATATTTAATGCTAATTTAATACAAACAGAAAAAATGGTTGCCATTCCCTCTAGCCTTTTAAGAAAAAGAAAAAAAAATTAATCTAACATTCACGTCAAGAAACAAAAACAAACGTTCGTAGGTGGTACGTGGCTGAACCAGAAACATTTATGCAAGCGCTCCAATCGTCTTTTAATCAGTTTTAATGTTGCCGAATACGAAGAAACAGACTCCATATTGAATTACTCAACAGAAGAAATACGAAAAAGAAAAAAAAAGAACAGAAACTGAATCTTTTTCTTTTATAGAACCAATGTAAACATACATTTCTTTTTTTTTTACTTCTCATTGTTAATAGAAAAGCGATGTCTCCCGAAAAAAATCGTCTGTTATTTTTATGTAGTAGTATTTTTTTTCTTCTCGAACATTTGGCAACGCATAGACGATTGCCATTTTAAGAAAAACATTCTGGATAAATTTAATTGAACTTATTCCAGATCGTTCGTTCTCGAAACTTAGCTGTCACATCAGAATTGGAAATTAAATAATTTTTCAATCTGTTTTTTATCGGAAGAGGAATTTAAAAATCTAATCAGAATTCGCTTCTTTTTTTTAAGACACATTCTTTGAAAAGGCATTTCTTTTTGGAACGCATCACCGGTTCAATGAAAAAAATTATGTTTTCTTAACAACCATTACAAATGCTGTTTGGAAGAGGGGCGGGAAATACTTATCAAGTTCCAAAAAAATAATACACCGCCTTTTGTTGTTTTTAAATGCATTATTTCATTAAAACATCCCCTACTCTGTCTTTTAGAAATACAAATGCATGCTTATCCATTCTTTTATGGGCACTTTTTGTTGAATGTCCAATTTATCTTTATAACAAATAACAGGAGTTTGAGATGTTATTTCTGTGGAATTCAAGCATCTGAATTTAATTAAGTTTACAATATTATCTCCCTTCAACATATTGGTAATGGAAAGGAAGAATAAAATACTTTCGTGAATTTTTGGAACAGTGTCTAATGCTCTTTAAGTTATATTTACAGTGAAACTATAGAAGATAAATTGCTATATGCGAAAAGTCATAAAGGTTCTAATTATATTTCGAATAACAAATGCAACATTTTATTTATTGTAACATTAATATAATAGAACTCATATGAAAGATGTTATTATTTAAAATATTTATACAGGGTGTGTATTATATGAGTTGGATTTATTGAAAACATTCTACAGCGGTTACTAAAAGGCGAATAGATAACAAAATTTATACTCATACTTTTCAAAAATTGTAATGGCTCTTAAGTTTTATAAACAGAATGAATATACAAGAATATAATAATAAGGAAGATATAGAATACAAATCATTATGTGCAACGAGCAATAAAGATTTTACTTATGTTTCAAATAAGAAATGCAGTCTTATTTATTGTGGCTTTCATGTAATAAAAATTACATGAAAGATGTTCTTACATATTTAAAATAATTATCATTAAATAATTTGGATTATTCAGAACATTCTGTAGCTGCAACTAATAGTTGCATATCAAAATTACCGTGACCTTCATGTGATCCAAGTATTATGAGATCACGGAATCCTGAAATTCTATTATGATTTTATTCGACCACGGTTTTGTTTGAAAAAAAAGTAAAATCAGAAAATCTTATCTTTTTATTTTTCTCTTAGAAATTTCACTATGATTTGATTCGAACTGACCATGATAATATTTTAATTAATTCATATAAATTTAGAAACCTTGGGTCATTTTCATGTTAAAACGTTCTTATTAAGCGAAGAACTTCTGTGAAAATTATTCTTTTGAGCTTGGAAATGTAAATTTTAAGTTTATGGAAATGATTTAAGTTTCAAATTGTTTTATCCATACAAGTGTGGTATACGTTAATACGTTGACCAAATAAACTACAGCACTTTAATACAAATTTGGCAGAATTCATCTAAATTCGAACGTCAAGAAGTTTCCGACTTAGTAGAAGTCAAAATAGATCGAAAGTTATAATTTTCTAATGAATATAAAACTAATAATACTATTCATTCACACGAATTTGATCATGTGTGCTTATTTTGAACTTAGAAAAAAAGTTCGAAATAGTAACTCACATTTTCTTTAACACATGTTATCCCCAAACTCTGTCATTTGCATTCAGGAGCGGAAGAATCAGAATAATTTAAGGCAAAATCGCTTCCAGCAGCAACATTTCTGAGCAAATCATTCAATTAATAGTCGAATATGCTATTATGAAACTGTTGTAAATAATCTTTTCGGTGTAATACTATCTTCCTCATGAATTCGCCTTGTGTTTATTAGCAAGAACATTAGATTTATGTAGCCAATATTGTTAAACTTCTTAGCTCACATTTTTTGTTAGCAGTTTATTTTTTTATGCACTTCTATTTAAGTGGTCGCAGTTCTATATTTGTAAAGATGGAATTTGGTAATCGATTTTTCATTACCTTCCCAAAAACACAAGAATTTTGAAACTGCACAGTATGTATTCTAGATAGCAATGCAAGATTTATAATATGCGAAAAATGAGATTTCATAATATTTCGGAATAGCACTGTGTTCCGGTCTGAAAAAAAATGCTAGCATTCATTCACATTCAGATTTCAACCTTGGACTAAAGTGCAGCGCAACCTCTGTGAACTTTAGACTTTTTTTGAATTTGTAACGCGTAGCTCGTTTATAATCTTCTCGTGTGATTTGTTGCAATAGGCTCGATACGATTACGTACTTTGACTTGTGTGCTTCCTGTCTGTCTTTGTGATGTCCGCCAGATTTACTCCTGCTTTGCATTCAGTGTTCGCTATTGTCCTAATAAATAACGTCTTAAAAAGTAAGCAAAGTTTATATGAACCACCAGCATACGAGAACATGGTGTATCGGACCAATTGCGTCAACACAGAGATAGAAAAGACTCAGTCGAATAAAAAAAGTCGAACCTTGAATGGAATGCAAGCATAAAGCATGGCCTCTCTCGGTTATTAGTGGATCAGCAATAAAGAAATTGAGCAAGATATTTCCATAGATTGTATTAGTTCTTGAGACCTTTTGACATTCAAAATATGAGTCAATTGAAGATTTAATGATTTAGATTTGAGTCAATAGGTAAATAATTGAAATAACTTGAGGTTATATTTGGATTTGGAATCGCATTTTATTGATAAATCTAAAAGTTTTCTAGATGATATCTTGTTAACTTGAATTTTACTGACTGATCTTTGTTGAACTTCTAAAGATGCATAAAGAAATAACTCTTTAAAGTATATACTTGATCTGAATAATGTCTATCTGAATAACTAGAGTTATAGATGATTCACTTGATATTGACTAAATGAATTATCATGACAGTTCTGATTTGAATGTATTTGAATTTCTATTGATTTTATTGAATATCTGAGTGTAGAATTAATCAAGATGGATGAACTGTCAGTTAAGCAAATTCGAGGAGTCTTAGGAACTTCCATTGAAAATATCTTAAGTAAGAAGAAGCCGATTTCAAAAGAAAACTTAGATTCATTTATCTCATTCTGGAAGAGAGCTAATCTTATCTAAAAAAGCAATTGAGAAACAACTAAAGATTCTGATAATGGAATCAGAAACTAGGAAATAAACAAGATTTTGATATCAGAGAAGCTGCCATAGAATATATAATCAAAAAAATATATTATTTGTAGCTCCAAAGTTGCAAAATGCACAATTAAAATCATTCAAAATAAAGTAGACCCACAAGTAATAGCGTCACATATTTCTTCTTATTAAGAATAAATGAAACGACTACAAATGAACAAATAATACTTTTGAAGTTCAACCCATCGCATTTGATGCCTTAGTAATAGAAATAATTCTGTAAAGACAAATCAAAACTGCCTAAACTTGCTACTGATAAATATACGGAGATCCATGTTCTTGGTTAGAGTTTGGAATCGGTCTAAAAAAACTCTATTGACATATAACATCATTGGCCCATATCCAAAGTCGATAAATTTTTCGTATTTAAAAAGGTTGCTAGGGAGGATCGGCCGCTATGCTATGAAACGGTTTCGCACTTTCAGATGAGAATTATGATCAAGCTTTAAATTTGTTAAAAGAAGATTTGGCAGAGAAAGCTCGTTATAAACGCTCTATATGGTAACTATCAATCTCCTTCCAGTGAACGGCTTCAGAATAACATTATATGCTTGAAAATTGTAACGATACCGTTGAAGGTGCAGAATAGGAGTTTAGAATGTCTCTAAGTTACTTCCGGAATGTTTGGCATTTGTTATACCAATTTTAACAAATTAATACACACGAAGATTTGACTAGCATTTCCTAGGAAACTGTAGGTAACCTGTAAAAAAGTCCGAATTTGATATGCTGGTATTAACTTTTTTAAGGTTGAAATGATGCAAGTAGAAAGCTCAGCCTTCATTCACAACTCAAAGGGAGAGAACGTAAAACCGACATGGTTCATCAAAACTTTTTCGAAGTCAAACAAAACCTCTTAACAGAAACTAGCTAGAGCCAGAATAACGCTTCTGATAGATTACAGGGTCCAAGCCACAGAGAAATCCCGAATTCTTACGAATACTTAGCATCAACTGTTGACAGAAATGGGTAAATGCTATATCACTCAGTGAACTTCATGAATTCAGAGATGGTCATGACAGTTAGATTTAGATGCTAAGAAGGGATGTTGGAAGAAGCAATTGCAGATGTTATCTGTGCCTTAAACCCTAAGCAGAATAAACGTTGAGGTAGAAGAAGACAGTGGTGCGAAAATTGCAGTAAAAAAAAAACATAACAAGTCAATTTTTAATTAGAAAATCAAACCTAATAAAATGAAGATAACGAAATTGTTTCGGCGATTTCACACCTGTAAGGAAATCAATACCAGTAATAAATTAGAAGGTTGCTGCTCGACAGCAGTGTTTTGATTGCAAACATGCGCTGACATGTTCGTTATCCGGAAAGCGATAGAATTTACCAGTTCGCCTTTACTCGATAATGGCAGTATGAGAACATTTATAAATGCAGAAATTTCAAAGAAACTAAATTAAATGTAATCAGAAAAGAATCTTTTAAGTCTGTTTATGCCTTCGGGCCATGTAGAGTAAAAGAACAGTCTTACAACGTTGTAAGACTCATAATTAGAAAATCGTGATAGAACCATCGTTACACATTGAAATAGGAAGCCTTAGAAAACAGAACAATTTCGGCTTACCACTCTGCCCATGTACAGAAACTAATATTAGTAAAACATTCAATAAATTAAAGAAGTTACAAACTCGCTCGATTTGTCGTTGAAAATAAAGATAAAAATATTTCAATATTGATTGCGTAGATACTGAATTATTGCATTGAAATTGTTTCCGGAGATTGAAAAGATTAAATGATAAGTTCTAGCACCGAGACCATATTCGGCTGGTGCTTACAGGATATCATCTTATAAACGATTTATTAAGTTTGAAAATCGTAAGTGACGAAAGAAACATTTCCGGATCAATTACAGCACCCTGGAAACTTGAAAATTTAGGAGTTGGTCCAGAATCCCAAGAAGAGCAATTCTTTCTCGACGCAGATATCATGAAGGAAATTTGAAGGGTATTACGTACCAGTGATAATTACGATAAAGTAAGAATTTCCTTGGAATCCAAATATGAACATCTATTAAATAACAATCGAGATATTGCGTCTAGAAGATTCTCTAGCTGAAATCAAACTTATTAATGACCCTTCCTTTATTTCTAATTATAAGAAGGTCAATCGATGAACACCTCCGTGAAGGCATCATGCAGACGGATCATAGATTCAGACGAGAACAAAGAAACACGTCATTCATTGCCCCACAGAGCAGTCTATACGCAAGGACCCTCCACAACACGAATTGAGGATCTGTTTGATGCAGTTCGCCATGCAAAGGACAATTGTCTCTAAATGACTGTTTATATACTGGTCTAAATTTAATTCCCGATTTGTTCAGTCTCTTTTTGTTTAGATTTGTAGGAGTCACCCAGTGGCGATAACGGTCGACATCCAGAAAGTGCATTCCCGCATTAACATCGACGAAGAGGACAGAAATCCTAGGCCTTTTACTGGAGTAATAACCCTGAAGCATGGTAAATGAAGAAATCTGCTACAGAATGACCAGGAGTCCTGTTTGGGGTGTGTCTGAAAACCTTTCTACTTGCAGCCACCATCAAGTACCATCTAAAAAAGGTACGCAGAAGCCAATTTCCTATGACTTGTGAACTCTTAGAAAATTCATTGTATGTTGATGACCTTATTACTGGTCGAGAGAAGATATTGAATCCGCATTTAAACAAGTCTAGAAGCCTTTAACATCTTTAAAGATGCGAGCATGAACTTAAGGAAATGGAAAACAACTCGGTTGAATTACGATCGATGGAGAAAGATGATTGTAGGACGAGTCGAACTACTTCAGTTAATGACAACTCGACTCTCACCCTTGTAAAGTTTTGGGATTATCAGTGGGATTCCGACTTAGACATTTTCATTTTGATACACAAAAACTTAGAGAAATTCCTTTCAAGAAGAATAAATACCAAACGGTATATTTTGCAAGTAGTTGGTCGTGTATTTTCGACCCGTTAGAATTTTAGACCCTTTACAATAAAAAATAAAATGTATGATTCAAGAAATTTATGGTGCCCAGGTATTAGATTGGGATGACCCTATCCCAAACAATTGACCACCGCTATGAATGAATGCGTGAGGATATAAAGATTTACACTTATAAATATACCAAGAAGATGAAGTTGGATGCAAAAAACCCAATGAAGTAGACGAGATGTTCAATTACACTGCTTCTCTGATGCCTCTAAAAGGCATACGGGAGCTGTAGTTTACATTCGAGTCGTATTTAAGAATGGTAGAATTATTTCAAATTCTTGTCGCATCAAAAAAGAGAGTTGCCCCCTCTGAAAACACTATCAATGCCAAGATTAGAAACTTATGGGTGCTCTCTGCTGCACGATTGAATTCTAAAATATCAAAATATTTTAACTTTCCAGTAACTCGCCGATATTTTGACTGACTCGTCTATTGTATATTATTGGATAAAGGGCGAAACTTAGAGAGATTCAAAATATTTGTGAAAAAACCGAGTTAAGGAAATACAGTAAAATCTTAGCCATCCTGCAACGGTTGGCTTACACACACCTGGTACTGATAATCCTGCTGATATAATATCTAGAGGTCTTACAATAAATGAATTAAAAAAAGCTCTAAAATTTGGTGGCAGGGTTCCAGTTGGTTGATAGAAAACAAAATAACTGGCCTGAATTTTCAAACCAAATGATCATTCAATGTAACGAAAACAAAAGAAATTAGAATTAAAAAAGAGCGTTGTAATAAAATCAACTACGGTATCGTGAAAATCAAATAGAAGAGATCTCAAGAGATATTCTTCTTTCAGCAAACCTTTAATAGAGTTATAGCGTGGTGTTTAAGGTTTTTACATAATTGTAAACTCACCTCAAAAATAGGAAGAAAGATCATTTAAGTGTGTATTTGAAGTTGCAAATTGCAAACGAAAGTTGTTAAAAAAAGTATTCAAATGAAAGAATTTCAATCTGGAAATAAAATATTTAAAAAAATAAACAATATCTACCAAAAAAATAATAAGCTCTTGAGTTTAAATGTAATATTCCTCTTCCTCGATAAGAAGATACCCTTGAGAGTAGGCGGTAGATTTAAATTTTTTCTGAACTTCCAGATTCCCAAAAATACCCATTACTTGCCTAAAACACACCATTTTACATCTTGCTATAGAGTATTTCCATAATCGCTGTACACTCTGGTGTTCAAAACCACGCTTTCTCTGATTCGACAACGGTGGTTGGATATGCCACCTCTGGCCAGTCAAGCCAGACAGACGCGTAATTAAAAGTGCATGACTTGTTTTCGAGTCAAAAAACGCAATTTCATTCACCACAACATGGGTGATTTGCCTAGAGACAAATTGTGCCATTCTAGACCCTCGATAAAGTTGGAATAGACTTTGTGGGTCCAATACTACTAAACCCAATCTGAAAAGATTCAAAAAATAACTATAAAGTCTGCCATAGCTGTATTCATTTGTTTTTCCACCAAAGCTACTCATCCTCTCGGTTGTCTCGACCTAACTACAGAAGCCTTTTAAGCCTGTTTAAGACGATTTATAGCAGCAAGACGATCAAGACCTCAATTATTTGGAGTTACAATGCGAATGAATTTCAAGTGACATTTCAATGCCATTTTAAATCCCTTATTCAAAATGCAAATCAAGTACTGTACAGAATTTTAGTACAGAAGAAGGCATCCAGTGGAACTTTATACCTCCAGCTTCACCAAACTTTGGTGGATTGTGGGAAGCGAATATAAAATCTATGAAGAATATTTATTGAAGGTAGCAAAAACAACAGTTTTGAACTTTGAGGAACTGACCACGTTAAAGACCTCAAACTGAAGCAACCTGAACTCTAGACCATTGTGTTCCTCTCCTCGGTAGATCCAACTGATCTCCAGCCCTAACTCCTTCTGACATTTTTTGCAAAGTTGATCCTCATTATTAATATTTCCTTGAACAAAAAATACTGCTGTTGGTTCTTTGGTTCTAGGTGGAACCTTTACAGGACCCGAAAGCCAAATTCTCCTTGAGCAGATGGATTTGAATATTCTCAAGCGAACTCCAGCCTCAAAAAAAAGTGAGTGAGATCCCCAACCCAACCTACAAGAAGGGCAGCTGGTCATCCTGAAAGAAGGCAACAAGCCACTACAGTGTAATTTTGCCCGGATAAACAAGGTTATCCCTGGTGAGGACTTGGGTCTTGTCCGGTACCGTCGTCAAGACAGCAGCAGGAGTCTTTCGCAGGTTACCGCGGTGGTCCCTCTTCCTTGCCAGGGACAACCGTCCAACGGGGCCGATGTTCCGGTCTGAAAAAAACACTTACACATTCATTCACATTCCAGATTTCAACCTTGACTTAAAAGCGCATGCGCAAATCCCTCTTGAACTTTAGACTTTTAGCTGTAACGCGTAGCCGTTTTAGATCTTTCGTGATTTGCTGCAATTTAATGTCTGATACGATGTAGTACTGCTGACTTGTGCTCCACTGTCTTTGTGATGTCCGCCAAAAGCATTTATCTTGCTTTGCATTCAGTGTTCGCTTATTGTTCATTTAAACGTCTTAAAAAAGTACAAAGTTTACTGAACACTGCAATTAAGATTGTCAATTCGAACTAGCACGGTTGAGTCCCCGGATGACACCATAGATTTTCTCATCTCGATACTTCTGTGATGTACCTGCTGAACTCCTGTTCTAGACAGAGTCGAACTGAAAACACTACTGGCCAAAATATTGCAAGATTTGTAAAATGCAAATTTGAGTTAATTTGAATACAATGGACACAATCAGCTGTGGAGAATCGATGTACAATTGTGGAACTCTCATTTTACAGTGAAGATTTTGCACGAGGATATTTGGGACCGTCCAGGAATTCGATAAAGACGAAAATGACTTTTGATTATCAGCAATCTTCGTTTTAAAGGAAGTAGATAGTTTTTAAAACTTTATCATGTTTTCCTTCATTAATGCATTCATAAATATTCATTTAGTATTCGGGAAGATATGAAGGTTTTCTTTAAAACAACCCAAATTTTTCGCCTGCTTGTTATAGTAGGCAGAGTTTTAAGCCGAATTTTTGAGATTACTGAATACTCTTCAATAGAAAACGTTGCATAAATTTGAAGGAAATACCTTGAATATTTGAGGACATATGAGTATCTGTAGTAAATGCTTTTAACTGTGCATGGAAGCATAAATTTTCTTTCATAACGTCGTCGCAGCGAATTCAAGACAACTTATATAAAAGTCTGTTGAATACCATAAAGATTTAGAAAAGTCTGTACATTGTAACTATAGAATTCTTGTTCTCAAAAAAAATATGAGGTTTTCCATAAATCATATTTTTAAACTTGAATCTTCAGATAAATCGTCGCAAAATTTTAAAGTAGTTTAATTTTATAAGTTCAGATGGGTGTCTCGATATTCAAATTTCATAAAATTCTCTGTCGAAGATTCAAATTTAAAATATATTGATTTGTGGACAACCCTTATCATTTTGTTTCTCTTAGAGAACAAGAGAAATTCTGCTGGCTGCTCTAAGTACAACTTTCTAGACTTAATGATGCAAACTGAAATTTTCTTATATAAGCTGCCTTAGATATCTGGCTTGAACGTTATGAAAGAAAGTTACTCTATGTTTCGTATGCGCAGTTTTAAAGTATTTACTATACTACTCTACTCAAATATTCAAGATATTTACTTCAATTTTAATATAAAGTTTCCTGAATTTGTCGAGTATTCTGTAAGTTTTTCAAAATTTAGCGTAAAACTCTGCCTGTTTTAAAGACATGTTTGGATGTTTAAAAGAAACCTTTATCTTCCCGAATATTCATGATGTTTTTATGAAAATGCATGTAAGAAATGTGCATAAGAAACAAAACGATAGATGAAAGTTTCAAAACATTATTAGCTTCCTTATTCCGTTCTGTTGAACTCTCTTACATAAACTAGGCGGCCACCAGGGTTGGATTGTCAAATAGGCAAAGTAGGCAACTGCCTAAAGGCCCGCAACTTTGGGAGGGGCGATTGTCGCGAGACTCTTTTCTGGTATTTTCAGGGTAATCTTATTTTTTGTTTTCGTTTAATTTACTACCATGTACTAGAATTTATTAAAAAATAAAATCAAGCACATTTATGAAATAAATTTCAGCATATTATTCTTAGAGGTTTTTTTTCAAGTTTTCAGATTCACTTACAGATTATCCTGGTTCCACTTTTTTCTCAGTTGGATGACTGACTCACAGGTCAACAATCCGAATTTTATATTAGAGTATTTAGATTGTATTAGTTAGCCAATTTTTTTACAATTTTATTTAAAATTGTTTTAAATTTAAGCTTCATATTTCTAAGGCTTGAAATTGAAATAAATTTTCTTGCAGATAATCCTCAATCAAATGTTTTTTTCGGTTTGCCATAATATGTTACTTAAAAGCTGAGTATATTGTTACATAGAAATTTCATTAAATCAATAAAAAAATATCTGGTTTCAGAAGTTGGGAAGGGGAAAGGGGGCACCCGGAAGTTGCATTGCCTGAGGGTCCCTACGAGGCTGGACCCGTCCGCTATATGCATCTTACTTTTCCACCCATGCATGCCATTAAGAACGCAAAGAACTGAAAATAAGTGATATCTATCTTTCACCAGTTCCCAATTTAAACTTATCTGCCGTTTTGAAGTCTCTCCATTAGTTGATTTTCAACTGTCAGCAACTTTTATCAGCTCCACCGCTTACATCAATTAATCTAAGGGCAATTTTAAATTAATATCTCCCTTTTGTTCGGTGTTAATATTGGCAGTAAATTTGATTTGATAAATGTAAGGGTTGCAAGGCATAAAATTTGTAGGCTTTTTTGAACCTTTTATTCGCTTCAAATGAATTCGATTCATCTCCTCCTTGACTTCGAGGACCGAGATTTGAGCTAAACAATTCTCTTTACCAGGATTAGAATGAAGTGATCCAAGATGGCGGTAGACTTATTCCTGAACAGGACACATTTTGGAACCTAAACCGGAGAGACTCTGTTCAGTCGTGCGTGACAACAAAGCCATGCTAATGTCTAGTTGACGAATGAGTTTTAAGTTTTGATGACTCAATACTGTTGATTCTTCAAACTGCCACTTCTAACACCCTTCATTAATTCTTCTAACTAATGAAAGATTAGTTACTTAATTTTCAAACTAGTAAGCCATTTAGTAGTTTAAGAACGATTGCCATTTTAATTATATCAACTTAATCTAAATGTCGCTTAGCAACAATTAACTTACTCAGTTATGGGGTTGGACTGATATAAACGTCATTTAACAACACTTTTCTCCTTATGTGAAGACGAAGTTTCCAACCTTAGAACTAACATACACTGTAAAAAAAATGCCGTAAAATTTACGGTTTTAAACTGGCAGCTGGGTTGGTTGTGCAAAACCGTAAAAGTTACGAAGTAAATCCGTAGGCACAACGGTTTTTTACAATACAGGAACAAGTTTTTCCCGTAAAAGATACGAAGTAAATCCGTAGTCACAACGATTTTTTACTGTATGAAATTAAGTTTTCTCCGTAAAAATTAAGTCATCGAAGTAAGTGACGTCATCGACTGAGTTGAGTTGTTTTTCTCTTTCTGTTCGAGTTGAAATGTGCTGATGTGTATTATCAATTAGGAATATTAATTAATCAAGGCTTAATTATTAATTTCAATTAGTTTAATTAATATAATTCTTAATTGAACTTACTTAGACGATTTTGATGCAAGATGGTGACAAAACTTCTAACTCCTCCGAGCCGGGGATCGAAACCGCGTTCATAGAAATAAAAGGCAGTCGCTCTAACCACTAGACCACCGGAGACTTCAGAAAGAGAAGTAAAAATAATCTATTTGAGTTTTAAAGTCACTATAGATCTAGTGGCGCCATCTAGTGGTGTAAAAATCAACTATTGCCAGAACACGTGTTTTAAGGTTAGCTTTCATGAGTGACAACAGGTTACTGCAACATGTGTAAACAATAGCGGAGATGGAACCCTATTAAAAACATGAAATGAATGCAATAAAATTACATTTAAGAAAAGGGAAAGTTATCATACGGAAAGCAATACCGTATGACGAAAAATAGAATTTGAACTGACGGTTTTAAACCGTTTATGGCTGGAGCGGAAAACGGTGAAAAACCGTTTTGTCAACAAAACAGCTTTAAACCGTCAAATATACGGAAAAAGTCCGGGAAAAAAACGGATATTTTTTACAGTGTAGAAATCTGACTAGACCGGACAGTTCACTCAATGTTTAGTTTAGTTTAGTTGTATTAACGTCCAGTTTTGAATCAACACGAGGGCTATTTTGAGACGGACCTCGTACTTTTGAACCTCGGTCAGATGACGAGGTCGACACCTGAGCTGGCACCCCCTCTCCAAACTTCCACACCACACCAGCGGGAGGACGTTCGGTCACAAAGTATGATTTAAAGTGTGTCGTATTGAAAAGTATGTTCATTTTATTATTATTTTTTTTGCTTATACTCTAACTTTGTTTACAAATAACCTTATTAAGAGGTTTTTTCATAAAGTTTTTGATATATTCTTATATTCCTAATATGCCAAACAAACCACCCAATTTCTTTTCATATTAGGGAATTTCAATAATAAACTCCTCTCAAATTAAAAATTCAAACATTCATAACTATTACAGACTATCACACACCCTTAATTTACTGTCATAGTCAGTAAAAATAAAAATCTAATAATCACTGTTTAGCAATCAAGAAATTGAGTAAAATTTCACAAGCATCAAATGACAAGCTAAATACAGTTGCGTTGTGTTTTAATATATAATTAGATGTTATATTTTTAGCATTAACCCAGATTCGTTAAAAATAGTACCTCCATTACCATTTTACAACACAATTCTCATATCCTAATATTATTGATTAAGAATCAGAATTACTACTTCACATGAATAATGACATAAAACACATAAAAATAAGGAACATAATTAAAAAATTTGATTTAATGTATCAAGCATAATAATATATTTAGGGTCGACCCAATGTTTATAAGAGAATTTTATTTCGATACTCACATCACCTCATTCACATTCAAAATTAAATTAATTTTACTGCATCCTCAACATTAAGTTTGTCTCATTAATATTAAGCTTATATAAAAGAAATTTTTAAATAGTGGCCAATAACAGTTTAATTATTAATTTTAATCTTTACCTAACTTAATCTTATATTTTAATCCATATTCTTGTTAATACTTTACCAACTCGCCCTAATATTATACTAGTTGTCTTTTCACTAATTAACAAACATAACTATGTGTATAAACATTGTTCTTCCAACTAAAACACACTCAATTACAATTATCATTACTGATCCATAAACTGACACATAATTATCTTAACACCTTAGTATAACACTCATTTTTTACAAGCATATTTATATATAAAAAAACTTTCGAAAATATCGATATGATAAATCATGTCCTGCTTTTCAAGTAAACGTTGACAATAAGTACTAATAAATTAACTTTAAATAATTCAATTTCAATTGTCATGAACCCTTATTTACCACTTGTTATGTAGAAACAATACAATATTGCTAAATGTAAGGACTAAATATATGATGCATTACATTGCCATTCACTTTACCAAAACTCATGTTATGGAAACCTATTAACTTTATCTAGAATAAAATTCCAATTTGATTTATCTGGATTTAAATACTTCATTTGCAAGCTTCATCCCTATCTTAATCAATATTAATTTATTTATACATGCATCACAACAGAATAATCCTGCTCACTAAAATAAAAATCTTTTATATCTGATTAAAACAAAAACCATTTATAAATTAATGTTTTAAACCTTCCTACACAGAAACAGGAGACTATTAATTCAAAATATCAAACACTTATCTGTATACAGCAGCACCACGTGGAGAATCCAGGAACACATGCCCTTTATGTATATTGTTCAATTTGTCTATACAAGCGCGTAGGATCTGGCAGTTGTTTTATAGACTAAAAGGTTAATGGGTTTCTAATTCACACAGATGTTGCACTGATGGTTCACGTAGTAAGTAAGGACAGTGACAAAAGGAAAAGTTTCGCAGCAGGTAATTTCCTGTAGCACCGGCCTCATCATGCTATTGTCCGGATTAAATAAATGTGGATTTTTACACGACTCAATCCTATAACGTGAATGGGTCTTGACACATGAGAAATAACATATTCCTACTTTGCTCGTAGCGTTGATCGGTGATGTTCGTCGGTATTTGCCATAGCACCGACAAGGAATATTGCATGCGGCCATTTAGTCCGCGAATTTAATGATGAAGGAGATGTTCCGAGGTTTCAGGACCTTCACTTCACGCACCGTACGGCTCTCAGAATTTTATTTACCATGCCCGCATGGGTTCTCTCATCGCAGACCCGCACGGTACTTCCTTCAGGGACCCCGGGCCTTTCCCTAGAAACACCACTATCCTCCCCTCAGTTTTATTGCATTCTCCTTTTTTCAGAGCCAAAAATCTCTCTGTCTCTCCACCCAAGTTCCTAGTTTTTAAAACTCCTCTTTGGCGGCTCAAAAACCAAAATTATGCCAAACTATATGATGTTCATTGGCTAACTCTTGCAATTACTATTACAACCCTAAGGCCTAAGATCCTATAGTGCACATGTAACCAATCTGTTTGCAAAGACGTTAAATGACAGATTTATGCACTTATTCTTGTGCGCGAGTAATCCCCGACTCGACATCGGACACATTTCAAAAAACATATTCAGGGATCCGTCGACTACCAGATAGAGAACCCGCTCGAATGCTAGAAAACACAGCAATTTCTAGTTCAAAAGGTCAGGAAAATAGGGGTGAAGCCTGATTTCTTCGTGGAAAATAGCAAATTTAGGTGGTCAAAGCTATAAGTTTGTGGCAAGGGATTAGATAAAGAATTCCACAGCTGTAGTTTGAAAACAGCAAAACCCAATTTCTGAGGGATGCGAATCTTTTAACTCCCACGAAGGGACTTTTCTTCGAAGAGTCAGTAATTTTTTTTATTATTAGGAACGGGACACACTGTCGGGGCGGGTGATAGGCGCAAAATCGACCCAAGATGAAAAAAGTGAATGACCGTCTCTAGATGATTCTCCCAGCTTGAAGTTGAAAAAAGACTTTATCTGATATTCATTTTCGCCTATAATTTCGAATTTTGCAAAGCTTTTAAATAATATTAATAGTTAAACATTTTTCAAGCAACAAAATATAACAATTTATATCAGAGTTTAATTAATTTTGAGAAATACCTAATCCAAAAAAACTCTACACAACAAGTACAACAGACCCCATACATGGCGGATCTTCAGTGGAATCGGGCTTTGAACCAGGAACCCTCAGGCCTCGAGGCCGAGAACTTACCACTAGGCACCACGCGTCCACTCAATTTACCAAACACATTTTTTAATTTTTATTTTACGGCGATGCTGGGGGTCTGACGCATCTAACGACTCCAGAATCACCCACCAAAAATGAAAAGGGGCGACAGGATGATGCAAGAAAAGGCTTGTAGGCTTTTATATATTAGATTTTAACAGTTAAAATTTCATTACATTCAAAAAATACATAGTCTCAAATGTAACAATTTATGAAATTTGTTTTTATTATACATTGGAAGTATCTAATCAACGTCTGAACTACTGTTTGATGCCTACATATTCTTAATTATTTGATAAACCACCTCAATATTCATGTCCCCGGAATGTCCCAACTGAAGCCCAGCATTGCCATCCCACCATGATTATCAGTGTATCAACTGGGGCGCAATACCTTCTCATCGATAATAATGATAATTACATCGTAAAACTCTGAAATTTTAGCGAATCCCTTCATATTGGGTAATGAATGAAAGTTTAATTACAACTCAGGCGAGTCACCGGCGCATGGAATCATTGGGCGGTCAACCGGAAGTGACGTACTCGAGAGGAAGGGGAGGATGATTCTTTTGCGTCCCCCCGCAATTTTTGATGAAAATCCATTTGGAACTCGCCTTGATTAATACAGTCTGAGAACAATTTTAGAGGATTCCGGAGAAAATCTATACAACTTAAGACCCAAGAGTATTAGGGTAAACTATGGTGCATGTGTGTGATAATGGGGAATAAACGGATGTCGGGTCTCACGTTTGCGAATACCTCAAAGTAAATCTGCAGTTTAAACGGACTTAAATGGCTCTTCCTTGGAAATGAGAATGAAATTTCCTAAAACGAATTTCTATCTGATTAATGTAGATACAGTATCCACTCTAAGCGTGGTCTAATAGCTAATTTCTTAACTGTTATAGATACCTAGGTATATACAGTAAAGCGCCGTTTATACGTTTCTTATTGTACGTCGTTTCATCACAGTTTCTATTCATTCGTATTTTTGTAATGACAAAGTACCTCGCTTAAACGACGCAAATCTTTGGTTATACGTCGTTTTGCCCCTTCTAAAATTTCAAAATTTCCTCCTTTCTAGTATGTGACCTGTGATAAAGATGACATGACTTCGAAATTATTCACAATTGTCTAATTAATAGAAGACAAGTTGTTAAGCGATGATGAAGTTAGTCCACCTTCCTTCAAAGATGCAATGGACTCCATAGAAAAACTTCGAACTGATTTCTTTTGTCAAAAGAATAGTGAAAAAACATTCAATGAATTTCATCGTTTCATACTAATGTATTTAATACTCACGGACAATCAACACGTCAGACGGCAATTAAAGATTTTCTTAATTTATAGCGCCTGCCTGTGTTCACATAAATGCCTTAAGATATGTGTATGTGTATCTGTATGTGTATATGTATATAACGTTGTTCCGTTAAGTGAAGTGTAGAGGCAGTCGAAGAAGATTGCGGTCGTTAAAGCCCAAAATATTTTATTATATTTCGAAAATAGGCAAAATTAAATTAGTTATAGAGTACTCAATAATAGATTAAACTTTTAAAAGATTATGGGAATATTAAAGCCGTGGCCAGGAGTAACGAATTACGCTTAAAACGGCGTGACTTGCTCAGTGCGTTACGTTGCATTATTACGAAAGAGGAAATTACACAGACGTGGAGAGTTTTTATAATACCAAAAAGGGAAAAGTACCGAAGTTGAGGCTCGAGAAATATTGGGACTCTTGCGAGTCTAGTTATAGTAGAAGTGTTTTTATCATAGGATTGAAGTAGAAATAATTCGTTCCTAATTAAAAAATTACTGTCGTTAAAAAGGATTTATTTTAAAGATGGGAAAATTTTTAAGTCATTACATGTATATATTTTAGTACTCAAGATATATAATAAAGTTATGATTTTTCTCATTTTTTTATGAAAAATATTTCATTTTAAAATTCAATTACTGTTTCCATACTATGTAGTATTATATTACTAGTATCTTATGAAACTTTAAAATTAATTCTTTTAAGTGAATTTGCATGAGTAGCATTAAATTTATGATCAAGTTGTTTAGTAAAATTTCTATTACATGTCTTTTCATTTATAACGTTCCTTTCCCTTTTAGGTAGGTCCCTCGAAAGATGTAAAAACGGTGCTTTTCTGTATCAATTGGAAAAGTGTTGAAACGACGTAAAGAATTATATTTTATGTCGTTTGAATGAATAAATGTACAGTTTAAAAAATTACGGAATTATGAAAAACCGATCGCAAAAAACTCGATTGGTTTAAAGTTCACAAAATTCGAAAATTCTGCGCCTTTTCCCAAAATGTATATGTTCTCTCCGGCCTACGGATAAGAGAAGACAAACAATCGTAATTACGATATCTTTTATTTTATTTCATCTCAAACAAAATGAAAGACGGGGGGAGGGGTGCGCTACGTGGGACGTCCTCCCTTAAGCCGAGGTCAAAGAACAGATAACGGGGCTCTCTGCGATAGCGAAGCAAAGAAGCAAAATGGTCTTCCGATCCACCTATGATTGCGGTCCGTCTGGGAATCCTGATATTGGTCAACATTAGAAGTCGAAAGAAAAGTTTCTTACGGGAAAGTCTGGAGCAGCGTCTGGACGAGGTGACCAGCAGAGCCTTTTTCTTTTTTATATGCATTGTTCTAAAGAATGCTTTTTCTGACTTTGTGTAGGAGCGACACAAAGTATACAGGGTGTCCACTCCAATTGTTTGCCAAATAGCCAATTTCTAAACAGCTAGATAGGCATATTTTATGTTGCTTGAGTCAAAAATGTAGCTTGGAAAAATTAAGAAGTCTAAATTTTTATACTATCTTCTAATCCTATTAGTCATATTTAGTAAAATATTCTGGACATATTACATCTTAAACAAAAAAAAAAGTTCCATTCTTCTACGACTAAAACTGACCAAGTTATGAAGCTTTGAATATCAATACCCTTTACTATGTCTACGAGCATCTCGAGGAAGATCCGCCAATCACCGAACGACATGAGGAAGTAGCCGCCGCTGATGGGTCGAAAATTAAATATCTCTTTACAGTAAACTTAACCCAGAAAAAATAATAATGTAATGATTTTCGCAGATGGCATTCAAAGAATTAATCCAGCCAATTATTTACAAGAAAATTTCGTATAAAACCGTAAATGTGTATGAATATAATAATATAACCCTGGAATGGAAATTAAGAGTCATGGTGATTTTATAACTGGACATTCACGACCACTTCCAGTCAAAACCGTCGTCAATGTGAAAAGACGAAGCCGTGTGGGGCGGAAGGTTGGATATCATATCTGTTCCAATATCCATTACTACATTTGGACTGTCGGACCTTAAAAGCGGAGTAAGTACGCATGGGGGAGGGGATTTGGAGTGCGTGTTTCACCAAGAAGGCGGGAGTCGGGGACTGGCAGTAAAAGTATTTGTGTAGTGTGGAGCGATCGTGAATGACCTGCTTAAATGGATCGGCTAAAAAAATGGAATGACAAAGATTGTCACCATTTGCATGTTGTGAAGCGGTCGTGAATGACGGGTTTAACCCTTTTTTCAACTGAGATCTGGGGCTCCAGGAGAAGGGGAATACCCTCTCCTTATAGGTATGGTATTTAGGGATCTTGAGCTAGTTAAGGATGAAACAGTCTGTGGATTTAAGTCAAATTATCTGCAGTTTAGCAGGTCATTTTTTAAAAAATACAAGCCAAGTATGGGTTAAATTGAACCACAGGACCTTGGGAACCTAAGGTTTCCGTCCCAGCAGGGTAGTCAGCAGAATTTTTCTGAAACCAAATTGGTTGAAAAGATGAAAATATCAACTAAGGACGTCGTTTTCATAACTGACTCATCGTTTTCATCACATTGCAAGATGGAGTAACTCCTCTCGAAGTCGAGGACTGAAAGTGGTAAAGGTTGTAAATGTCAACTGCGAAAATGTTAGGAAATGGAAAAAAATGTTCGATCCTTTCTTTAATAAGAATTCATTATATCGAGGATTTATTGTTGTAAGATTCATTCGTATTTACTTCCGACAATGGGTGTTTAGGTTTTATATCAAATTTTCTTCATAAAGAAAGCTAATTTCTTTTTCTTTGTTTGAATTTGTTGAATTGTGTGAAATTTTAATTTTTCACCCCTGCCATAACAATTTTTTTAAAATTACGATTAAGACACTCAATATTTGATCATTTGTTTTGCAACACAATTAAAAATGTACGCTGAAAAGACAATATTTATCTACATTTCTTTGAACAACGCGGCTTGAAGTTTCTCATTCAACATCTAGATGTTAATCATTAAGAGAAAAATGAAAATTCATGTTTTCATAAAAAAATTAATTTAATGAATTAAAGAGGGAGGTAAATTAATAATTAGAACACACGCGCAAATGTTATTAAAAATTAAAACGAGATAAGGATTATTAATAATAATGTTATGATTAAGATATTAGTAAGTACTTTGCAAATTTAGCTATTGACTGAAGCATAAAACTTGAGAGAAAAATTACCTCAAAGCTTAAAAACATCAATAAACTACAACGATGGTGAGGAGTATAATAAAATGCGGGGAGGAAAAAATAACGATAAAAACAAAATACACTTGTTTTTACAACTAGAGAGTACTTAAATGTTTCTCTTCCTAATTTTAAACCACCAGCCAGTAACGACTTGGCTGATAAAAATTAATCACACACACAGCCAACCTAATGAAAATTTTCGCACTCTTTAATAACAGTTTTTGCGTGGGACGTATTTAATTTTTTTCCCTCCACTGGCAGTTCGCCATTTTAATGATACGTAATAGATGGCAAAACACAACGTAAGAATAATAAACATTTTCGCTAAAAACGAGAAAAAAATTACTCCATCGCGAACGCAAAAATTATCAGTTTGTGACTGTAATAACTTCACACCATTAAGGCCTTCCCAACAATAATAAACATTCCATGCATAGCTGGTCAATGAAATACGACCTAATTTCTTTCTTTCTTTTTAGAGAACTTTTTTTTCTCTCTGTAATTTTTAACGGCAACCCTGTTGTTTGCGCGTTCGAAAGTTTCCGCCATTTTTTTCTCCCCGCTCGTTTTCAGTTCTTTGTTTTAACTTTCAGCTGGTGGGTTTTAATTTAACAACATCGTTTGGGGAAATCTTATTGTCTGGCGTCGAGAGTAGTGATCTTAGCCTCGATGCCAGCGTGAGTTCGCCGTAATTATAGGAAGCCATTTTTTTCTTGTGTCGCTTTAATTTTTATCAATTTAGTATTCAAACGGAGTTTTCTGAAAGGCTGTTATGAGAAAGGAAATTTTAAAAGTAATGCAGTTGAAGTGGCCTGGTGGGTGGAAAAGAGGAGCTTTACGAACACATTTTTGATGAAGTAACTTAATTTAATTTTTCTCGTCTCGTCGATGGATAGTCGAATTTTATTTTCTTCCTTTTACATCACTTTTTTTTTTGAAAATGTTATCAAAGTACTTGAAATATTTTTCACTAGCTTATTTTATGCAATTTTGAATTAAGTTATCGTTTTTAAAAAAGCTGCTATTATATAAATCGAATAGCTGTTCGCTAAAGCTGAAATATTTTAGAATTATTTAATATCATTCGATTTAACTCATTTAACTGTAACCGTATTATAAAACATAAGGATTCTTTTTAGGGTACAAAATCTATTATTCCCGATTGGAACCCGAGCATGTGAATAATGTATTTATTTTTTAATTTTTGTGAATTATGTCCCTGGTATAAATTATTTTCCATTTGGATAAATTATGGTGATTTATTATTATCTTGCTGCATTGTGGCAATAAATTCGCCACAATTCCTGTTGGCTATTCATTACATCCTGAGTAAAAATAAAAGATTTAGCTCTAATTCTGCAGGAAATAGAATTTGATGAGTACCATTAGATGGTTTGTGGGGATTTTTTTATTTTATCTACGCTTTTGGGCCAGCAATTATGCTACCCTAAATATCCGTTTTATTGCTTATGAAACAGTTCAGCATAACATTTCCAATGGGAGAATGCTGATTTACAACCTCGTGATAAGCTAAAACCCGCTGAAAAAAATGTTATTAATGCTTGTTTCCTCAGGAAAAGCTTCTATTACCATCACTACACATTAAAGAACAACTTGTGAAACAGCTTGTTAAGTCTGCTAAGCGGTGGAGAATGCTTCAAATTGTACCTTTGTTCCAAGTTCCCAAATTAAAAGAATGGGTATTTGTAGGACCTAACATGCGAAAAATTTTACTTGATGTTTTATTTACTGACACTATGAATGTAACTGAAGATGACACATGGCATTCATTCAATAATGCAATGTTCAGGGTTTCGGAAAGTACCAAGGATTTGTATTACAAAAAGTAGTAGAATTAAGGTTGGCAACATTCAAGGAGTGAGGCTAAAAAAGGAGCTTAAAATTTCATTTTCTGCGTTCTCGTGTAAAGCATTTTCCTGAACATTTTGGAGCCTATAGTGAGAAGCGAGGAGACAGATTCCTCCAAGATTTGAAGGACATGAAAATACGTTACCATGAAAGATGGGATGTCACTATCATGACAAACTGCTGTTGAGTATTTAACAGGGATACTGACTAAGATGAATAGACACAGAAGAGCACAAGAAGCATGAAACAGAAGAGGAAAACGATTCCATACCCAGTGATAACTAGTCACCAGTTGAACTTATAACACAGGTCTGCAACCAAAAAACTGCATAGGATTTTTTGAGTATTTCTTATAGATTTTTACTCACTGAAACCGGGGAAAATATTTTAAAAATTCCATAAGATTTCTCTTTTTAATCTGAAATCTGGTAGTCTATTCTTGAGTCAAAACACCATATCCAATAATGATTTCATTTATTAATTTCATATTTTTAAGAGTGACACTCAAGAGAAATACAAATAGAAAATGCGAGGAATTTGAGGAACGAACAAGAACAGTTATACATAGACACAAGCTTCTACTAAGATTCACAGATCTACTGAAATGCAAAGTAAGTAAAGGGGAGAAGTATAATTTGGAACGGCTGCGCGCATACGCCGGTTGTCATGGTTGCTGTTGTAGAACGGGGAAAGGTGATTCACGCCGGAAACTCAGTTTACATCCTGCATTCATTCATGATTGTGCACGTGTTTTAGTTTTGTGTTATGGCTCCAAGAGGTTGTGTAATTTCTTCAGACAACTTTTGTTTTATTTGTGGAGAATACACTGTTAAAAGTCAATTAAGAAACATAAGTGATTTTGTGAAATCATTGGAATCTGGATTACTTATTACTGATTTTTATTACTTCAAGTCGAAACTTGGGGATAAAGACAAACCATGGGCTCCTCACAAGGTATGTAGAAGATGCGAGGAAGATATTCGTTTGTGGTTTAAGGGTAAGAAAATCTCATTTCGTTTGGGCAATCCTATTATGTGGCGTGAACAGCAAAACCACACTACTGATTGCTATTTCTGTTCGGTAGATGCTTTAATATTAAAAATAAAAAGAACTTATTTTACCCAAACCTTAGTTCAGCTATTCGTCCAGTGCCTCATACCTCAGAAATACCAGTTCCACACCCACTTTTAAGTTTGGATGATATCCGGAGTGATTCTGAGGATGGAGACACATTACCTCACCAGGACTAATCTAGCTCAGATTTTTCTGTTGATGAGGGACCCCAGCCATTTTCTCAGAGCGAGCGTAATGATCTAGTTAGAGATTTAGCCCTTTCTAAAGAAGGAGCTGAATTGCTAGACTCAAGACTGAAAAATGAAAATCTGCTGACACCTGGAACTTCATTCTCCTGGTGCAGGCACCGAAAGAAGGATTTCACTCAGTTTTTCTCCAAAGGGGGAAATCTCGTTTTTTGTAATGATGTTCAAGGGCTAATGAAGTGCTTTGACATAGAATATTATCCGAGTGGCGCCTATTCATCGATTCATCTAAAACAAGCCTCAAAGCAGTCTTGCTGCATAATGGCAATTCATTTGCATCGCTTTCTTTATGACATTCGGTACATTTGGAAGAAAACTATAATGATTTGTCTATGATTCTTGAAAAAATCAACTCTCAAGAACATCGTTGGATGGTTTGTGGACACTTCAAAATGCTAACCATGTTGTTGGGTCAGCAGGAATGTTATACAAAATATCACTGCTTCCTATGCTTGTGGGACAGTCGAGCCAGAGACCTCCATTGAACCAAAATTGACAGATCACTTCTAGGTGCCTCAACATCCGGGGAAAAAATGTCATAAATACAACCTTGGTTCCACCTGAAAAGGTTTTATTACCACCTCTTCGTATAAAATTAGGGCTTATGAAGCAGTTTATTAAATCGCTGCCTAAAGATGGGAAACTCTTTAGATAACTGTGTTCCAAGTTCCCAAAACTGTCAGAAGCCAAGATGAAAGAGAGAGTTTTTACTAGCCCCAACAAACGAAAACTGTTATCCGATTTCCCTTTCCAGAAACAATGGGGGCAAAGAAAAAGAAGAGTTGGACTCTTAAAGATGTAGTGCATAGGTTTTTGGGGAATACTAAAAACCATCTCTACAAAACCATTGTACAACGCATGTTGATAGCGTATGAAGCTCAAGGATGCAATATGAGCTTAAAAGTTAATTTCCTTCATTCCCGTATTGACTGTTTTCCCGAAAACTTAGGAGCTTATAGTGTAGAGCAGGTTGAAAGATTTCTACAGATGTCCGTGATTTCTAGAGACGATACCAGGGAAGATGGGACGTCAACATGCTAGCTGATTACTGTTGGACGCTCAGGCGGGAAACAGAAGATGGAAAGCGAAAGCTTGTTCGGAGGAGCGTCAAAGAGAAGAAGAAAACGTTTCACAGACAAAAAGATGTAGTGTTAAATATATCACGAGGAAATAATTTTTTGTTTCTTTTTTCCAATTATAAGAAAAATTATGCATAGTTAATTGTAATAAAATATTGATTGTTTCATCGCAGTTGTACTTTTTTAATTTAAACTCCCCATGTTTTGCAAAAAACACTGTACGTGATGGAGGGAAATGGAGGTCATTTTAGACTTCAGCACCCTGAAAAACATAAAATTTACCAAAAATATCCCACGCAGCGGGAAAAAATTTTTTTGCAGACCTGAGTAATTTAAAGTGTATTGTTAAAGTTTTTGTATTCGTTAATTTTTTCATCAAAATAAAATTGCGCTTCTGTATTCACCGGTGTAATATTTTAACAAAAATCCAACGAAAATCTGCAAGAGAACTATAGGAGAAAACTGAAGTAATTTTTTATTTTAGCGCACAAAAAAACACAAGGATCAGTCAAAAAGAAATCCCAGCAACAAACAGGAGAAAGCAAACTCCTCTTTTGCAAGACTGTGTTATAAAAATAAATTGCCTATAATGTGTATTCAATTTCTTTTGCCAGTTTTGAAGGTAGGAGACTGTAGAGTCCAAGTACATTTTTTTCCTGTGTACAAAACACCTTGTCCTTTGTGCGTTTTGTGTACAAGAAAGTAGAGAATAACAATAATAAGACTTTTTATGTAATAAAATGATTTACAGTATGGTGAGATGAGGAATTTCTTTTTAAATCATTCTTCGTAATGTGCCTATATAAACTTTCACATCTTATTCAATCACATCATAAGACGATGCTTAGAATAATCGAGTTTCTCTGCATCAGATTTATATGCGCCTACAAGACAACGCATACACCATTTTGTCTCTTTGCAAACTCTACAGAAACAAATCAATGGGGCATTAGCCATTACATGGCGAAATGACGAGGATCCGAATTCTTGGAAATCTGAATACACGCACAGACACACTATCAAAATACTTAAATCGCGGACTAAATTCGAAATGGCGGGACCGCCATTTAAAACGACGATTGAACGAAAATGCGCGCCTTTATAAACTTGCCCGTAACGACCCAAGCGAGTACACTAGAGAGACGAGATGAGCGGCCGTTTCCTGTGATGTTGCCATTCCGTACGAACTAATTCACCCGTATAAAAGCTCTTCGGGAGGAATAAAATTGAATGTACAGAAAAAAGGCGCGCGCTGAAAACAAATATCAATTTAATAACAATTCTTGCAGGGATGCAGGTGAAAAAAAGGGGAGCAGCAGAAAAATCAGGATATCAATTTATAGTTTTAGAAGTTTAAAATAAAAATGAAAGAAGAAGTAGGGAAAAAAGCGGGTGATTTTGTTGCTTCAATTTCAACTGTTTCGCTGCGATAAAAATTTTGGAACGTTACGCGTTGGTAGGTTGCTTTTTTTATTTTTGCAGCGGAAGATACAATTTTCTCGTTCCCTTAAAGTTTTATGGAAGCAACGAAGAAAATACTAGAAGGAATTGCTTATCTCTCCTCCCCCCTTGTGTGGGTAAATTGTGTTTTTATGTTTGTCTGATTCTTTCTTAGGTTGATAGTGTCGGTCTTTTAGGTGAGTGATTCTAGGTTTAAGTGACACATACTTTATTCAAATTTGGAGCACTCCAAACCGCATGCTTCATTCTCTATTCTTTTTGCTCGAAAGAGAGTAAATTCTTTTGAAGAATTTTTCACAAGAGCAGCGTCCTTCTAAAATTGTTTGTTTTTATAAGAAACTATGTAAGTAAAACCTCTTTAGCACATGGCCCAAGGGACCGGTTAAAAACGACGTATTATCAAATCTTGGATCAAAATCTGTAAACTGCTTGGTTTAGCCATACAGTGTAATGGTATAGCTGTACTTTATAAAAAGATTTCATAATCGTGTTTGCATACTATCATGCTTATAATATCAAACAATATTAATGAGTTTAAAAAAATACCAACTTTTAAATAATTGCAGAACTCTTAATGGCAATTACAGGACTTTTGCTGCAATAACTCTTATTGAGTTGCCATCTGTACGTATTTCTTCTCTCTTAAATTTATCACAGGACATATATAGATTTCGAAAAGATAACGAAATTAGAATGTAATTAGGATTTTTAGTTTTAATTCTTGAAGTTTTGCAGGAGAAATGAGTATATTTTAAAATATATTAAAAATTCTGTAAATTACATTAGACATTCAAAAAAATTTCTTTAGAACTATAATTAAAAACCGATTAATAAAAAAATTCATACATCAAAATTTAAAAATCGGGCTTCGAGATGCATTGAGTTACCGTTACGACTACCTGTGTGCCAAATTGCATCGCTGTGAAGGCGATACATTCGTCTGGACATTGTACACACGCATACAAACATTTCTTTTCATAATTTACTATTTTCAAACACAGTAAAGCATCGTTAATTCGTTTCTCATTTATACGTCGTTTCATCAAAATCCGATTGTAGTGAAAAAGTACTTAGTTCATATGAAGCAAAGCTTCAGTTATACGTCGGTTGCTTCCGCATTCTAAAATTCACAAATTTTCTGCCTAACTCATTAGTTCTCCTTTCCTATTATTTTATGATTTTTAATTAAAGATTTTTTGAATTACATTTTTTAATTACCCACTTTCATGCATATAAATTGTATAAAATAAGAAATGTACAATTAGTACTCAAGTTATGCATTAAAGATTTAATTTTTCTCACTCCTATGATTAAATGTTCAATTTTAAAATTTAATTATCGTTTTCTAGTACTATCTTTAAAAACTTTAAAAGTATTATTTTTAAATGAATTTGCGCTAGTAGATTTACATTTGAAATAATCAAAGTTGTTTGTTAAATTTCTATTATCCGTCTTTTCATTTATTCGTTTTACATTAGTCCCTTGAAAGACGTATAAACAGTGCTTTACTGCATATCATTTGTATTTCCACCTTTTAGTGACTGATCAGCATTATCATATGTTCTCCTGGTAAGTATTATAGGATGCAATGAAAACTGACATTAATTGCTGTTTCCAATGCTTTGCCTACTTAATAAAAAAATTGTATTTACTTTTCAATAAAAATGTATTACGATTTTTCTAATTTCTCTCTATGTACAGTATCGCTATTTGTGATATTCCTATCGATATATTACGGCTATTTATAACTGTTTTTAACTGAAATTGTTTAACATTAAAGAGTAGCGTGCAGTTTTCGCAAATAACCGAAACGCCAAATTTTCTTTTCCTTCTTAAGACTGTTGCAAATTCTCAGAAAGGTTTAAACACATTTTCATCCGCCTGCGTTTGAGTTCCTTAAAAAAACTGGCAGTGGCTCATAAAATGTCTAGAATAAAATAATATCTGCAAAGTAATCAAAGCAGCTTTCACCTTCCCAGAAACAAAATAGCAGAAAAAAATGGCAAACAGAGTAGTCTCGTAATATTTGAATAGAGTGGCTAATTTTAGATACGTACGGATATGAAGCAACTACGAAGCAATTTGTTCAGCTATCTACCAGAAAAAAATGGAGCAAGTCCAAAGTTTACAAATTTTTGCGAATGCCAAAAAAATTGTATTACATTTTCAAAATTCAGTTGGTCTAAAATTCCTTTATTTTATTTTGTTCTCTGTTTATTTTGAAAGAACTTATTGCAGTTGGAGATAGTAGATGCAGTCCAAAATGGGTTTGAATTGAAACTGTTGAGAATCTTAAAAATAAAAATTAAAAATTTTTAAAAAACACATACTAACATACTGAACGGTAGAAAATGATTTTTTAAATCAAAAATAAGAAGATAAAAAAATTCTTAAAGGATTGAGACTTGGATAGAAAATACTTTAAATAAACTGGAATTATAAATAGCTTTATATATATTTTATTTTTAAAGAATGCTTGGAAAATTTCTTTCTTGCGATATTCTTTGTGGCTTATTTTCTTTATAGTATTATTTACAGCGCCTCTCGCTTTTACGATTTTGCTTTGCTCACCTAATAAAAAAAATTGCTTACGTTTCATTATCTAAAAAAACCTGTTTTAAAAATATACCTTCACTATTTTTTCTTTTTAGTCTTTAATATTTTTCCTAATTCCTTATTATAAATATTATGAAACCATGCATTCAATATTTTCTTAGGTTCACTACCGGATGGCGCCTCGAATATGAATTCAGTGTTTAATTAAAATTAAGTGACTTCTGGAAATATTAAAATATTGTATTGACATCGGGAACACACAAGTGTACAAAATTTTCGAGCTTTAGTACATCAGAAAATGGGTGAAAAATCGATTGCGAAATTCCATCTTTATAAACGTGAAAAAAACCCAAGTAAAATAAAAGCACGTAATATATGGTCTCATTTAAGTTGATTTCAATTCCAATGGGAAAGGTATTAGTTTTTATGAAATTGTGATTAGACAAGAACATGCAAACTGGTGCATTCAGAATAAATGGCTCAAGAAAACTCAAAACACACGAATAACTTTGCAATCTCACCTCTATCGCCTACACTTCATCTATAAACGAAAAAAATCTCTACCCCAAATATTTGTAAGTAAGAAAGTGAAGCGATAATTAGTAATAAGCCGAAAGAAAAATGTTAGAAAAAATGTGAAAATGTATGTGTTTATTTCTAAAATTTTGATGAAATGTTTATGTTTGAATTATTAAATGAATGCTTTAAAACTTTGAACTCTTTCACTAGATTGCAGTCTAAACAATATTCCTTCTGATATTAGTAATTCCAAAAGAATCTATTTTGTTCTTAATTTCTAACATTTCTTATTTCTTTTTTCGTATTCACTTGCATTATTTGTAAACAGAACTCTATTTCCTTACTTTTTCCTGGTTTTTTATCGTCTGCTTTAAGCACGAATTTTTTTTTTAAATTCTAGTTTACTTTTTAATTCTCAAGCTGGCAGTATTCATTCAGATGTAGTTTCTTCTTCTTTTTTAAAAAGTGCATATTTTAACGTTGTTTGGAATTCTACGGGTGTGTGATTCAATGTTTTGAGACAGTTTAATTCTTCGATATTCTTCTAGAGCAGGAGTTCCCAAACTTTTTCCTCGTCTACCCCTTGATCAGTCTTTATTTTCGTGTACCCCCTACTGTCATATCCCCCCCCCGGAACCATCCTTCTATTCAAATAAATTTTTATCAATAATGTTATGGGCTAATTAAGAATCAAATAACTGGTATTTATAACATTTGCAGGACTTACTTTTGATTTTACATTTTATCCCATTTTTACAACAGTATTAGTTCAATGCCAAAACAAATGAAATCAGTATTGTAATAATTTCACATTAACTTATAAAGATAGCTAAAAATCACTTCCTTTTTCTTTCTTTTTTTTCTTATTTTGAGGGTAGGCTTTAGAACTTGCACAATTTTCCTTTTTACTTTTTACATTAACTTGGGGATACAAAATTCTGTAACATTTTCAATCCCTTATGTTTTCTTCTGTCCGCCATTACTGTCATTGAGTTCGCGTACCCCGAACTGGTCCTTCGTGTACCCCCAGGGTTACGCGTACCACAGGTTGGAAACCTCTGTTCTAGAGAAATAAACATATTCATATTATTTAAATGTGGAGCTCTGATTCTGAAAGAAAATTATTCTATTAATGTTTTAATGCTTCAATGCAATATGTATTATTTTTAAAAGAAGAAGAAATCTTGTTTTGAATTTGGTATTATGACGCAAATGGATGGAAATAATATGCTTTCGAGAGAATAAAAGCGTCGACGCTTTTGAATTCTGATTATTCTTTTGACTACTAAGAAAGTAACTGCCTTCATCGTTATTTGCTAAGAAATTTAAATTCAATTCCATAATGAACCCATGTAGTATTCCCCATGTTCAATACTACATGGGTTCTTGAATAACCCGAAGTATCAATTCAAGAGAGGTTTCATCATTCCTTCCCCCTGCTAATTTTGTAGAATATGACAGAAGAACTCGCCGTCAGCGTTTCCACTACCACAAAATACAACTTAACGAGCTATCTAGGTTCGGATCTATAGTTAAGAGGCCTTGCTTAAGTATAATTGCAAGAGTAATTTAACCCCAGAAAGAAACGTGAGTCATATCAACCCAAACTCCTATTCCAACTGAGATTCCGCTGCGGCAAGGAGAAGGGAAACTCTCTCTTCCTATAGCTTGTCTATTGGAACCCGGGAAAAACAGAACTACGGGGTGAAACAGAACCCCAGTTTGCTGCACAAATTAATGGAAACTCCTGGAATTTCATAACACACCCTCCTGCACATGATTGCACAGTCCATGAGACTTCGCTACTAAGCATAGTTTAGATGAGTTCCTCTTTTTTGAACATAATACTGTAGTTTAACTGACTTTTTTTTCTAAGTTAATTCAAGTAAGTTATTATTATTTTTGGATAAGTATCGCTTTTTCGTTGATATTACTTTTTGGACTCTTCATTCATGTACTTGTACTGTAGTTCCTCAGTTTCTAGCCTAGTCTTGCAGTAGTTCTTTGTTAACCTCTGCACTTGGGGCATAAGGCACCGGGTCAAAACGGCACCCAGTTCCATGTTGCCCCTGTGTAAATTTGCCTATTGCCAGAGTAGAAAGTGCTGACGAAGATGCATTTCTCCTTTGTGAGTTTTGTCGTTAACTTTACTTGTCCTTTGTTTAATTTTTAATTGCCGATATAATGGCTGAAGTAATTTTACGGAGATTCCTTATACGTAATATAACTTATAATATGTTGAATAGTTATAAAAAAACAATCCTTTATTATATTTAAGAATTTTCAAAGAGTACATAAAACCAGTTTACGTTTGCTGGGGGCAAAACGGACCATTTAACAAAGTTTACTAAATCGTGAATAACAATTTATGTACTGATCATAGATTAGTTTCTAAATTCATTACGTGTGACCAAATATATATATTTTATAACATTGCATTTTCAAATATCTCTGAGTATTATTTACCCATTTTACAGCCAACCAAACCTTAAGTATTCCATTTTGCCCCGGGTTCCTCTATGTACTTTGGAGTAAGTGAGTACGAAGTATCGTCTTTGTAGTGTCTGTCTTCTGCAGTTCAGCAGATTATTTTTCTAGAACAGCGAGTCAAGTTGACTCCTCATGTGAGTCAAATTGCACCACAGGACCTTAACACCAATAGAGTTGTCAGAAGTTTTTTCCCATGAATTTGGATGGCACTATAAATAAATTTAATTAAAACTATTTTTAAAAACACACATTCAGTAGTCTATTAAAAAGTAAAATTTTTATTTTAATTATTTTTGCCTTTTTAGTTTTTAATTTTTAGCTCATTCATTACAAATACTCTGAAATCTTTAAATCAATCTTCTGAAATGCACTAAAAAATCGAACCACTTATATGGAATTATAAATTAATTTAGTTAATCAATTAACTGACCGTTATTCTCTGAAAATATTAAAGTAGTGTAAATTCATCGAGAACAGACAAGTGTTCGAAATTTCAAAACTCTAGCACGTCAGGAAGTGAGTGAAAAATTCCATCTTTACAAACTTGTCAAATTAAATATGTTTAAATGTGTGGAAAAAAAGTCAAACGGAAATTTTACATTTTATAACTATTCATGAGCGTTTTCATCATATTTCAGCTAGCACAAAAGGGAATAATTCGTATCGGAATTCAATTTTGTACGTTAAAACATGGTTTATACAATGCTTTTTGGTATTTTTTAGTTGAAAAACTAAAATTGCTCTTGTTAAGTTTCTGTGTTCATAACATATGTCAAAGCTTTCAAAATTGTCTAACCTTAGAGCAAGGGTCAATTTGACTCTGTGTTTCTATTAAAGGATGACAGAAGTGACGTTTTCCAGGGTTAAATATTTCAGACGATAATTCCAAACAATTGTCCTGATTACAATCAGCTGTAATTTTCTTACAGACGACGATAGGATGCAAAAAATTCGAACTCATTATAGAAGGAAGCCTAAAATTTTGTTTGTGCATACGTAATAATTTCTCTATGTGCCTTCCCTTGGTCAAACAGGAAATATCTAAACTGTTATCCATTTCACGCCAGGCGCTGCAAAGTATGCAAGCAATTGTATAATAAAGTGTTCGAAGAGTAAGCCTTCTTTATCCTTACTGGTCTATAGGATGTACAAACAGAATCTGGATTCAATAGGAAGATAAATTTAAATTAATATCAAAATTTAAAATAAATTTTCAAATTATGTAGATCCGAATGTGGCTCTCTAATAGAAATCTAATAAAATCTCGGTTATTGTCAGTTTTTGTCCACAATTTCAAAATTTAAAATTTGGATGAAAAAATGAAAAGCTTCAAAAGGCTACTTCTTGGCTTAAAATCGGAAAATAATTAAAAAAGAAAACAGATAAACATTTGTCAATAATAAATAAGGATTCATCCGCATTAAAATAACACAGCAAATAAACTCTTCAAGAAATGCCTTCTGCAATTTTCTGCTTGTGCAAAGAGCATATAGCTTGATGTTTTTAGAAATCTTGGCTTGGTCTTCATATCATGGGGATATGCGACTGCAACACTAAACATACTGAATGCGCTCATAGAGAATACTTAACATGGTTGTGAATGGACTATTGCTTGGATGCTGTATGCGTGACCACTGACAGTCGTATAGAACACTGCCCTCAATGTCCCCGTGACTGTAACCATTACGGCTACTGAACGGTTGAATGGGTATGAAAACGTCACCTTTATTAAGGATAGCAAAAAAATTGCAAATATACTGGTTAAAGTGCCGAGGATACACAGATGAAAAAAAAATGCATTTCATGTACAATGAAAATAAAAAAAGCAAACAAACGTTGTAAACATAGAAGTACATAAACTCTCAACGGTAAAAAAAAGAGAAATAATGTTTTAAAAACACAAGATAAATGACACTTTTAAACCTAAAGGAAAAAAGTAAGAAAGAAGTTAATAATATTTATGATAATACTAAACCAGAATTGAACAATATAAAAAAGAGAAAAAGAAAAAAAGCTAAAACAAAACAATGGTTGATCACATATAAAATGCACAAAAACAACATGTATATATGGAAGAAAAAGAAATCATGCGCATCTTTAAACTTTTGTTATTCAATGATAAAAATAATATAATAATAATAAAAGCTGTTCAGTTCTTAGTCGTGTATCTAGTGTCCAGGTGCATCAAAAATGCAAATAACTGTTGAGATTGTTCAAAATCACAGTTCTAATGGTCTGAGTAAAATATGCACTAAAAAAAGTTGTACATTGTTAAGGATGTTGAAATTCATCAGACTATACGATTTTGATGAGAACAAACTTTTCGGTTTTTGAGGCTATTGATGAATCGCCATCAGATTTTAGAGAGAACAAAAGGGTTTACATTTTTTCAAAGAGGGATCTGTTTTGGAGGATGAAATTATTTTACTAGAAAATCACCCATCATGGTGTGACGGGTGCAAATTGCCTCTTCATTCGAGAGATTTCCCGTCAAATTTGACGTGTTTGAATAGATATATATGCGAGAGTAATGTTTAATATTGATTGAAAACAAATAAAATAAACATATGCTTTATGCCAGGAAATATTTTTATTTACGTATTTCTTCATTCAAAAAACCTCTTGGTAAACAACATTCCGTGTGAAGTATTTTTCGTTGTTTAACAATTTTATTATAATTTAATAACCATGAAATTCTCAGCTTGTCAAATGTAAGTCAAAAGTTAAAATTTCAAAGGAATTCTTTTTCGAAATTCTAATCAAAACAAAGCACTTCTCTGCTTGTC
This sequence comes from Araneus ventricosus, assembly GCA_013235015.1. NCBI lineage: Eukaryota > Metazoa > Arthropoda > Arachnida > Araneae > Araneidae > Araneus > Araneus ventricosus. Next base: position 62,887 of record BGPR01002541.1, on the reverse strand, counting down.
AAACGTTGCCAAAAAATATTATCAAATTATATCATCACGATTGCAATCAATAATGAGATGCATCGTGGCGTCCAAACTATATCACGCCCATGATATACCACTGACATAATTTACTACTTTCTATTGAAAAACGGAAATTAATTTGAAATATATGATTAATATAATTTAAAATTTCTCGGGAACTATTGCTCATAGCGAGATAAATTTTATATCAATCGATAGCCAATTTTATTTCACTATTTTAGAGCTATTAAATTTGAAATTAGAACGACGATTACTTTTTTAAATTTAAATTTACTGGAATTCAGGTGCTGTAACAACGAAATAATGCTTTAACGTCTCGCAGTGCTATGGCGCGAGTTTTATTGTTGGTGAAGTCAGATCTTTACCGAGAGACAGATCTGGGCTTTTATATTAGTAATGGATTTTTTGCCTGGAGAGGTCGTTGGACGCAATTCTCCTAAGCCATTCTTTTATTAGATTCGGTACTGGTTTTCTTAAGTGCCAAGAGATCGTGAGAATGCACTGTGGCATAGTGAAGTGTTGTTCCAATACCTCCGCATGTGCAGAAGTCGTTGCGTGCGAGTCCAAATCACTTGAGATAGACTGGGAAGGGACCATGCTCTGTAAAGAAGATGATGTCGTCTTGTACTCAATTCATTGGATGTAGACTAACTTTTGGAATGATGTTAAAGACACTCCTACCTGTCACACCTTCATTACAATGTACTTGCCATTTTTCTAGCATGGCTTTTCTTAGGAGATTTTTGATGAATATCTTGGGGAATTTAATGTTGGTGTAACTCTACCCAATCTTCGTTTCTGCTTTCGCTAACTGGTGGGCTTTCTCAATTTCGAAATTTCCCTCATGTGCTTTCACCCATGTGATGTTTTTTTTGGGTGATCTAGCAGGATTTAAAAAATTTTCTGGCTATTGGTCTTGTTGATTTTGGGTTAGATGCTGCTATGATGTTGGCTTTCTTGTCCACTTGGATTGTTGATGATCCACTCTTATTTTGTGTGGAGTAGTTTACTGCTTCTAGCAAAGCTGTTAATTCCTCTTGATACACCGTGTTATTATCATTAAGTTTGGCTGACCACTGATGTATCCATGTGTTGTTCTCCAATACCCAAAATGCTGCTTCACACCTAATTCTGTTTTCGAGCCATATAGAGCAGATAAAATATACTTAGAGTTGTCATACGTCCCGTATATATGGGACTGTCACAGTATTTCCCTACTCAATCCCCTATTCCTATTTGCCCCGTTTTCTGACAACTCAGATTGTCAATGGAGACAATTGGAGAAATTTTGATTTGTCATTATAGATTTAAAATGGCGTGCGTCCAATTTTATTATTATGTGAAAGAAGAAAATAATATAATTAAGAAAGTAAAATCAACTTTAAAATATGACTGGACTAAGAGCGATTAGCCTCGCATCTTTTTTATTATTCTATGTGTTCATTTTGTTAGATTGCTTACACTTTATTGTTTTTTATCAGAGTAAAATAAAAGATTACCTACTCACATTTTTCATGTTTTATTGATTTAGCACTAAAACGTCCCGTATCAATACTTGGCAATTATGGCAAACATAAATATACCGAAGCAAAATTTGAAGCTTCATTCGGTAGTGAGTTCAAATTTTTTCTTCCTTTCGTTGTTGACAAGGAAGCTCTAACCATTCTTAATTAGAGCAATTGTTCTTAATTACTTTGCATTTTACTAAGGTTTTCCAGATTACTTTAGCATAGTCCTTATCTACTAGAATTTCTGTGAAATTCTCCAAAATATGAATAGTCAAAAAGTGTCTTTTTTTCATATCCCATCTAAATCTGAAATGAAAAAGAGTGAAGAAAGAAAACTCCGAATACATGAGCGAAAGAATCCATCATTTCTTCACACGTGGAAAAGAAAATCGCTTCAATAACCACATCTCCAGAGTTTCCTTTTGGAAGAAAATTTTTCGAAGGGGAAAAACTTCGAAATACGAAACCGTACACAAAAGGAGAAGAAGCTAGCTGCTGAAAAGGTTATCCCACAAAATGCGTCTTTTCTTTTCAAAAAGCGGTGTATTCTTACAGGCCGTGTGGTCTAGAGTAATTCTGAAGAAAGATTTCCCCATTATATTGACGCAGGGAAGGGCCCTTTTTTTGCCTCAACCCCAAGAGCCAATTTGTTGCAATTCCTCGAGATGTTCTGTTGAAAGTCACTCAATACGCGCTTTGCTGTCTATACAAACACAAGTTGTGGCAATTCATCTCTTGCACTTAAGAAGTTGTTTCTTGCCTGGAGGAGTTTTTTACTTTAGAGAATGCTGCTTTGGACTTCCAACCGAAATAACGAAGACTGAGCCATGTTGTAGAAAATGTGACGATGCAAGTGTTTGTCTCGTTGAAATTTTATATTCATAGGGTCATACACATTTTTATTACAGAAATGATTAATTGTTTAAGGGGAGTCGGTATCCCCATACCGCCAATGTTAAATTGGACATTTTCTATGCACCTTATCTCACAATCTATTATAGAAACATGTTTGAAAATGTTTAAGCATTGTAAGTAAATATCTATTTTTATACTGAGGTGAAATTCTTACATAAATATATCTTGGTTGTTTTTTTAAAAAAAATTAACTGAATGTCACTAAGATTTTTTCAAAAAATGCCGTTTTCTAACACGAGATCAGCACGATTAAGAAATGTTTTTCAAATATCAGAAAAAATGTCACGTCAGTATATACATTTATGTGTATAGAATAGGTGGTAAAAATTTCAAGAGCATATATAAAGTAGATTTTGAGAAAAAGGTACACGCAGTTTAAAAAAAAACCCCATTTTGAGATAATTAAAGTTAAAATTTAAAATCTTGCGTTACATTCATCTGTTTACATTTTTAAAAAGTTTATTGCAACTTACTTCTAATATGAACACGAGCAAAAGACTTTTGGATGGAGATTTCAAATATATAAAAATAAAAAAAATCGAATTTTTGAAAGTATATAGGGTACTGACTCCCTTTTAATAAGTTAAACAAAACAGTTATTGATACCATAAACTTTGATTTTAAAAAAAATTTCTCTAGTTTCCGCTGCGTAAATCTATTTATACTGCAACAGATTAGTTTAGTTATATTAAAATCCGAGTTTCGGAACAACACGACGATTATTTTGGGATAGATTTCGTGATTTTGAGCCGCGGTCAGATGACAAGGCCGGCACCTGAGCTAGTTTACACTCTCCAAACTTCCGCATCATACCAGTGTGAGGATGTTTGGTCGTACGATATAGCGTACAAGAGCCTCACATACATGCCGTATCTTCAGAGAAATAGGGTTTCGAATCTGGAATCCACCAGCCCCGAAGCCGAGACCTTACCACTTGACAACTGCGTCTCCAATACTTACGGTAAACATAATTTTTTCAGTTGAAATTCGGACACACTGGCAGATGGGAGGTGGAAGGGTCTTGAAAAGTGGGGGGGTGAAGTATAGTATAAAAATCTAAAAGCTACCTATGGCCCTCTTTCATAACACCAGCACATAGTCTGAGGTAGAGAAAAAAAAGTCTAAGACGTCAGAATACAATAAATATTCAATTTTTATAATGTTTGGTAATTTAAATGTATAGTAACGAAAACCATAATTAAAACAGAACTGAGAGAATTTTTTTTTTTCGATTTGAAGTGGGCCTGGGTAAGGAGGCTTATCTACATTCTCAACAGCAATGGATGTAAACAATAATTTTTCTTTCATTGGCGGAATGACGTCAGCTTTTCCCCATTAAATTTCTCTCTCGTTGCATTCACTGGCTTAGATCCGGATATTTTGAAGACCCGGACACTAGTCCGAACGTGAGATTGAAATCCGGACAGTCCTGGCGAAGTCCGAACGTATGGTAACCCTACCAGTTCTGCAAAAGTACACTAAATAAGAATAAAGAGAAGTCAATAACTGTGGTGTCAGTTACTCTTTCATCGGGTGTCAGGAACCGATTTTGCGCTATTTATTTCTATTATATCGCAAAATACCTTCCAGGGATAATTTTTTTCAGCTTAAAGTAGAGTAATGTAGGGAAAGCTAACGATGAATCCCATCTTGATTGAACTATTTTTTCTATTATTTACATGAATTAATATTATAATTATTAATTAATAACTGTCTTGTTGACTCTAGTACAGTGAAACATCATTCGTACGAGGCTAGTTAAAACAAAGTTCTAGTTAGAACGTCGTTTCGCTTAGTTCTCAATTCCTTTCTATTCTTTTCTATGCTGGAAAGAATCTTTGTAATCGTCGCAGGTATTTGATAAGAACTCTGAACTACCAACACATTTATCATTTCTTTTTGTACTCAAATAAAAGCGCTGTTATTCTTTTTTTTCGTATCATGGAGCTAGCCAAAGGGCATTTTTATTTTAGGCTCCTCGAGGTATTCTCAGTATTGTAAATAGTAGTTAACACATGATTAAGGTTGGAGTGGCTATAGGTCTTGGAATGGAACATATAGATGTCGTGATAGTAACTATCTCAATATATTCAATGATAAGTATTGGGTTTTATTGTTATACGCGCTGTGCTAAAAATTCAAGAAGAAGTATGTATAACTCAAAAACAGATTTGGCTATAAAAGTTCTGCAATAATCAATCAGTTATTAAATTTGGTCTAACATTATAAGAATATTCTAAAATGTTTATGAAATCTTATTAAAAGGTAGACTTACGCTATTATATTGTATGGCTGAAGTAAATTATTGTGATTTGAATAAAGATTCGATAGTAGGTCGTTTCAGAACTGTATTTATAGTGCATGTCCGTAATGCAACCCTGGCAAATAGCTTTTGTAGGGTTTTCAAGGAAAGGTTTTGTTTCTTTCCGTGAAAACGATAATCGTCTATGACGCTTGTTCATGCCCAAAACTCTTCTTAAAATGCATTCGTATAGAATTTGTTTCTGCTTTCGCCAGTTTATTGACAAGGATGTTTTGTTACATAAAGCAACGCGATCTTTGTTTTCTAAGTTCATCAGTGGTATTTTATTTTTCCATAAGTGAATCCCCATCCACGACAAGAACACTGTTGAATGAGTTAAGTCAAAATCATACTTTGCTAAAAGCAATATGAAATGTCACAACCATTTTCTCGTTACCGTGTATACAAATTAAATTAAATTCTGTGATGCATGATGAAACTTTTATTCGATAATCATCATAAAATTGCTTTCTGCCTACTGTGAATACAACTATACGTGGGTTAGCATATTGGGATGAAGTTGTAATTCCAACTAAACTTTGAATTATGGACATGTATCCAATTAGTTTTAAAACTCATCTCTTTGGTTGGGTGCCTGAATAATTATCTGATCATAATTTAATTATACGATCATGATCATAATCATAGAAATATTTCTAGATGTAATTTCAGTAATTATTAATTTATTGAGTATTAATACTAGAACTCATCTATGACCTGTATGATTTTGTCATTATAAAGTGTTGTTAGTGTCAGTGTGGATTTGAGTGATCTAATTATTATAAAATAATTATCAATTTTGGTTAATTTAATTAGAGTGAAACGTAGTAATTTCACTTGAAGCAATTTTAAGTACAGACAATCTTTGAATTCTCGAATTTCCTCGTTATATAGGATAATAATTATGATAGATTTTTGTCACCATAAAATTTGAGAAGCATGAATGTTCCGAGCCTATTATTAATTGTTAGAATAACTAACTTTTCCCTCCTGGTATTTAGAAATCAATTACAGCAGCTTGAGAAAATTTATATCTACCATAAATTACAATGAAGATGTTTACATATATAACTTTCTATTACTAAACAGAATCTTTTACGACGAGATTTTTCCCTCAAAACTTCTTTCTCCTCTTTTTCAAATTTACATCTAAAGAAGAATTTACATAGAAATGAAACTCACAACCCAAAATCCAATATAATTCATCTCTTTGTTTAGGAAAAAGAAACTATTTTCAATTAAGTTGACGACTACAATTGATTTATTTGCAACATTTCCGCATAAACGTCGGATCTTAAGTGGAATCAGGTCTCAAACCTGTGATTCCTCGAATGCGCAGCTGCTACAAAGCACCACAGTCCTGCAAATATCGATCAAAGCTTAAAACTAGCTGGAAAACTTCAATAGTAGCATTTATAATCTTACAGAACGTCAACCTATATGTTTATAAACAGGATGTCTCCAATAGCTATATTCTAAACCGTTAGAGATAGGCAAATACTTCCACTTGGAAAAATGCTCTAAATGATGTAAAGAATTATAGTTTATGTTGTTTGAGAAAGTAAATGTAATTCTGAATAACTTACGAAGTCTACATTTTCATACAATCTCCTGGTCCGATCAATCATATTTAGTTAAATATTTTTGAGGCCATAACATTTTAAACACAAAACAGTCTTCTACGGCCTATATTGACCGAATTATGAAGCTTTGAATTTAATTATTTTTGGTCAATCAGCTTTCAGCTCGAGTAAACGTCATCATTGAAATGAGTGATATTCAGAGCTTCATAATTCGGTCAATTTTGGCCGCAGAAGAGTGGAGTTTTTTAAAAAAAAGTTTGAAATGTCAGTGTGTCAATAATATTTTACGAAATATGTTTGTTAGGACCGGGGACTATATAAAAATTAAGACGCCGTAATTTTTTAAGCAGTACATTTACTTATTCATACAATTAAAATATAATTCTTTACATCATTTAGAGCATTTTTCCAACTGGAAGTATATGCCGATCTCTAACGGCTTAGAAATTGGGCCACAATTAAAGAAGACTCCCTTTATATTCAATAAAAATTCATAAAAAGATTTCGAATAAATTTTTCTGAATAATGGAATTGAAATAAGCATGATTTCTCTCGGTGAGGAAAGAATGAATTATATTTCTATGAAATATTCCTGAAAGATAATTCATCCGATATTTACAACACGAATCTTATGCATATCTTATATTGTTATATTCGGAATACATAACCATCCATTCTAGATATTCAATTTCCAAGAAACTGCCAACCTTTTTACCCTAAAACCGTGGATGCATTTTGAGCGCAAACTTAACACCCAATCTCTCCAAGTAAATACATATGCAAGGGGGAAGAACAAAAAACTGTTATTTACCAGAAAAAGCAGATGAGCCCGGAAGCAGGATGGGTAAAAAAAGGCAAGGTTACCCGAGAAAAGGAAGTGTTTCGGCACTGGAAGAAAATGCAGAACCAAATACAAAAACAAATACAAGAATATTCCCTTTAAGTGAAGCGTAGAAAATGCTCTGCGAGTGTTTTTTAATGTCGCGGAATGAAACTTCCTCCATACTTCCGTGAACTTTGAGAGAAGAATGGAAAGTGGTAATAGTGTATCTTTGGAATTTTTTTCCCCGCTTCTTTTCTGCATAAAGCTTTGTTCGAAAATGGCGCTGGATTCTTCCAGAAAAACGATTCGCTGCTGCCGAGAAAGAAAAAGTGTAGCCGTTTGCTTTTATTTAAATTTGACGTAAAGTAATATTCTGGCGAGGGGAAAAAAACAAGAAATTGGGCGTTTTTGTTTCGATTCCGGTCGTTTTTTTACTGTTTTGAAGAAGAGATTGAATTGACGAAACGTGGGCTGGGTGTAGAGTAATCCGAAGCTCAGCTATAAAACAGAAAGGGTTGAGACTGGACTTAGCGATTGACCTTTTGCTTGGATTTTAGAAACGCCGAAAGAACAATATGGAAATTGCAACATAAGAAAGCAATGTTTTATGACACAAATGTTGCAGAAAAACGTTACAAACACAAGAAAGAATATAATGCTGCATGTTTCCAAAATTAATTATTGCAATCCTGAGAGCCTGTTCTGCAACGGATTTTAGTTGGAGTTTGATTTGGAAGAAAAATTACGCGCAATGAGGTACAGTTTTTAATACTGAATTCTGCAATTCATAAAACGATAATTGGCTGGAGGCAGCATAAATGCGTCCATTTGATCTTTTCATTTTTCTTAATAAATAAATTTTTACTTGCTTTGAGTTAATTTCACTTGTTTCATGTTTGTAAGGGAAACCGGGGCAAGTTTACACAAGGCTTATATTTCACATACTATTGATCGGGAGGCGCCGCATGTCGTTTTAGAAGAAGTGCCTCGACCCCCATTAATACTCACGCCAGTTTAGAGTCAGTCTTGAAAGAGGACCGTGAAGTGGACAACTTTTTTCTGATTTTTCACCAGATGAGTAAATTTTTACCCTTACACAGTGTGTAAATGTGCCCCATCGCCATTTTTTTGTTCGAAGTGGCACTTGCATTACAAAGTCATTCCCAAAACCTGAAGATGTGAGGCCATTTTAAAGTAACAGAGGTAGGGAAAAAAAGCAAACATCAATTCTTACAGATACGCCTTTAAAAAATGCTTTACAAATAGAGAAGGAGAAATCAGTAAAGAGGAAATTAGCATCAACCCATCATACTATGTCTCAGTCAGTAAACTCCATTAGAACACGTTATAATAATGAAAAAAACAGTGTGGATAAAAAATTTAAAAATAAGAAAAACCTTGTTCTGAAAGAAAATTTGGGAAATGTTGAGCGTAAAAAGAGACAAAAAAAAACCCCAAAAAAACTTTTGATTCTGATGAAGAGAATGACGACAGTGGCGAATCCAGGGAGGGGGCTATCGGGCTGCAGCCCCCCCTAGAGCTGGCAGAATTTTATTTAAAATCACCTCAACGGTTTGTTCTTAATTTCCCTTTTTTTAAAAAAAATAATAGGAACGTGACAACATTGCTTTCTGGCTTGACAGACTCGAAGATTTTCCTACTTTTCTAGTCACTCCACTTGTAGCGTTGACGCGGTCGAAAACATTTTTTGGCTAGTTATTTCAGTGTATTTTTTAATTAAATTATCGAAAGTAATGTATTTTTCTTTATGATTTTTACTGACAGTTGAGAAAAGTCTGTAAAGTTAAAGTATTTTGGTTTACATGAGCCATGAGGTTTGATATTCGTCACGACGATACAAAAATTTTATGATCTCAGCCCCTCCCAGACCCGAATCCTGGATTCGCCACTGAATGACGATGAAAGTTGTCTGTGTATTTACTGTTTAAATCCTTTCGAAGCTCAACTTTTGGCGAAGAGTGGGTATAATGCACCGAGTGTAAGAGGTGGACTCATGAGGACAGTATTACGAATGGCAATTCAAAATATTTTGTTTGTATAAATTGTGAGAGTGATTTTGAAAAATTTGGGATTCACCTTAATTGTTTATAATCTATTATGTACTTTATATTTAATTTGTTGCATTTTAATCAATATAAGCCTTCTATTTAATCATTTTTGGTGGTGTGTAATCGTGCCCCAGGCATTGTGTAAACTTGCCCCAGTCATGGGGCAAGTTTACACAGGTGACATCATGGTAAAGAAAATGGCATAATTACAAAAATATAATAATTTAAAGTACTTAAAAATATAAACTAGATGCCTTAAAGTCTAACTAATTAATTGGTAATGAAAATTAGAGAAATACTTTAAAGCCTTAAAATAGAAAAACCAGCCGGAGTGGCCTCCCCTAAACTTTCTCGTATACTTCCCCAAAAAGGTGCTGTTTCCCCTTCCACCGCGTGGATAAATTAGAAGACCACATACCAAATTTCAATTATCTAATGTAAGTTACTGAAAGATTTGCACACATCTAAGAAGCCTTTTAGCTTGCCAGCAATATCTCCGATCTGATTGTTACAAATTTACTACCGATTATTGTAGTTGAAAATATGCACATTGGCAGAGTGCTTAAGAAATTAAAAAAGCATGAAGAACAGAACTGATGAATCAATTGACACTAATTTTGGTTTGTTACTTTATAACTTTGCTTTTAACAACTACTTTCGTTCTGTCAGAGTATAAATAATGCAAAATCCACTCAGAAAAAAATGCATTACGAAATATACAAAATAAAACTAACCGCAAATCAAATATGCAACTCTTATTGAGAAAATGTTTCGACGTGAAAGAAAAATTAAAAGAAAACACTCCGTAATTAATTCACTTTTATTCGAGAAGAAGTTGTCAGTGAGCCAGGATAGACCGTATTACGGGAACAGCAGTAACCGCAGTACGCATGCGCGTGGAGATACGGATTCTCTTCAAAAGTAAATTATACGGACAGACAGACAGTCAACCCTTTGACGGATTTGGCCCAAAATTTTATACGGACCTACATTCATGACGATAAAACTGTGTATAAAATTTTATCCATCTGGCTTTTCAAGTTTTTGAGTTATAGCGTTCGCATGACCTCGAACATACAGACAGACAGACTTCCCATTGACGGATTTTGTCCAAAATTTGATAGAAAGCTACAAATTATGTTTAAAGACCACATACCAAACTTCATCCCCGTAGCTCTCATAGTTTTCGAGTTATCGTGTTCACAGACAGACAGACATAATTCCAAAATTGTGTTTTTCGGACTCAGGGTGGTCTAGAACGTGGAGATTCGTCAAAATCTCGAGTTCGAATTTTTTTGACGATTACAATACTTTCTCTTTGTATACTTCGTATACGAGATAGTAATAAAAGTTTAAAAAGTGTGTAAACCTGCCCCGGTCTCCTGTAAAATGGAATTTTGTAATCGATTTTTAACTACATTTCTGATTAACTAAAGCTATGAAATTCTGTTCATTTCTAAATTCTCGATGTCAATACAAAATTTTGATATTTCCAAAGCAAAATTTTCAATTAAAAGCTTAATATTATTTAGTTTTCATTCAATATTAGGAACGCCATCTGGTGGTGAATTTGAGAAAAAATCATTTCAGGATACTTGATAAATCAAATAATGAATTATTAACTATATTAAATACTAAAAAGTAATATATAATTAAAATAATAAAAGTTTAAAAAACACGCTTTCATTAATGTAGTAAAATCTAGAAAATGATTTATTTTATCGAAAATCTGAAGGTCATTGCAAAAATTGTGAAAATATTAAGTGCCTAACTCAATATAATAAAGAAATTAAGCCACAATAAATATCAAATTTCCTGATCATTCATCAAAAATTATAACAGATTATGAGTGGATTAAAATTCCAATTTAAGTTGAGTATAATTATCAGTACCTATTTCTCCTCCAAACGTTTGACATTTTTTTTTTTTACATTCTAGTTCTTTCATAAAAGCATACTTTTAAAAAGCTTTTTTTAATTTTTATCATTTTCATTCCCTTTCGAGAATATTTTTTTCGTTGTTTAAAAGAAACAGCTAAAATCAGTTTCTCGTATCTTGTCTAGAGATAGAGAAAAAGAAAAAAAATGATCCATTGGTTTAAAATTCACAAAGTTCGAAATTCCTGCGTATTTTCCCAAAATGTAAATGTTCTCTCCGGCCTACGGATAAGAGAAGACAAACAATCGTAATTACGATATCTTTTATTTTATTTCATCTCAAACAAAATGAAAGAGGGAGGGCTGTGCTACGTGGGACGTCCTCCCTTAAGCCCAGGGCAAAGAACAGATAACGGGGCTCTCTGCGATAGCGAAGCAAAGAAGCAAAATGGACTTCCGATCCACCTATGATTGCGGTCCGTCTGGGAATCCTGATATTGGTCAACATTAGAAGTCGGAAGAAAAGTTTCTTACGGGAAAGTCTGGAAGAGCGTCTGGACGAGGTGACCAGCAGAGCATTTTTCTTCGTTGATATCCATTGTTCTAAAGACTGATTTTTCTGACTTTGTGTAGAAACGGCAGAAAGTATACAGGGTATCCACTCTAATCGTGGACTAATTATTGATTTCCAAACTATTAGAGATAGGCGTATGCTTCCACATGGAAAAATGCTTTAAATGGCGTAAAGAATTATATTTTATGTTGCTTGAGTTAAAAAAAATATAGTGTTGAAAAAAATTAGGAGGTCTAAACTTTTGTACAGTCCTTAGGTCCTATTAGTCATATTTACTAAAATATTCTTGATACACTAACATTTTAAACAAAGAAAGTCCAGATCTGCGACTAAACCTGATCGAGCTATGAGAGATCTGACTTTCTTTCGTATCATCCTGTAGATACAAATTAACCCTACAATGTAGTTCTTAACTACATTTTATTCTAAAATAATTTAAAAATTTAAATTTTAATTAAAATTTTAATAATTTAATTAAAATTAAAATTTTAATTAAATTATTAATAAATAATAAATTTAAAAAATTAAATTATTTTATTTAAAAATTAAAATAATTTAATTTTTTTTTCTAAAATACTTTAAAAAATTGATTTCGGATTTAAATTTGAGATTAAATGTGATTAATTCCAACCTTCAACTCAAAAATATTGTGATAAAAATCCAAAGAATCGCAGAATACGATTTAACAAAAAAGTAGAGTTATTAGCTCGAAGCAGCTCGTAACACAAGAGATCAGAGAACTTTCCCACAATTTGTGGGACTCAGCATATACACATAAGGAATATTTCAGAATCATCCAGCTAGAATTTTAAGGAAATATCAAGAATTGCCTAGAACATAAACAAACAATAAATAACATTCATCTGTAACATGCCTCTTCCCATTGACAAATTGTATCCAAAGTTTGATGTAGATGTATAGTTTTGTGTCAAGACCACAATCCAAATTTCATTATCTTGTTTCTTGTGCTTTTTGAGATATCATGTTTACATACACGTAAGAGATAGTATATCCGATGACAGATTTTGTCCAAAATTAGACACAGAGCTACAAGTTTGGTCTAAAAATCCTAGCTAAATTCACATACTTACCCGTTGTGTTTTTAAGTTATCGCATGCAAGTAACCCGAGACAAATCAGACAGTCAACCCAGCGATGAATTCGGTCCAAAGTTTGGCAGAGAACTGCAATTTAATGATAAAATGATATGCTACATTCCATCTAACCTGCTGGTCTAGTTGTGGAATTATCGTTATCACATGCACATGAAAGGATAAATAGATTTCCGTTAGACGATTTCGTCGAAAATTCGATAGTAATCTATAATTTTTGTTTTAAGACTGTATACGAAATTTCATCTAGCTAGATTGGTACGTTTCAGAGGCAGTCAGACAATTCCAGAGATGTTTTTTGGGACTTCCATACTTCCTATGTCCAAAATTAGATGTAGAACGTCAATTGTGATGTAAGGATAAAGTGACCATTTATTTTTTTCTCTCAAAACGGGACATTTTTTTAATTTTTAGGTAATATTATGTGAATTCAAGAAAACACATATTTCTTCTGTTTTTATTTATTAATGAAAACGAACAGGAATAAATAATTCATGTGATCGTGCGTTTTTCTGAAGAACAAATTTTTGCTTCAGTATATTTGGCGTTGATTTCAAAAAGAATGAAATTCTTAGCAGGATTTCTTAAACTTTACTTTGGTAATTAACGTTGCTTTATAAACTGCGGCTTTCAACTGTGTTTTTGAAGAACGTCCACAACTTATTCATAAGAATACAGACCCTTTCTATGGCCACATTAGTGCCGGGTAGACATAGAATATATTCAATAATTATACGAAATTTTGTATGATTTAAATTATTGGCACGAAAGGGTTTGAACAGTTCCACCCAAAGACTTTCGGTTTAAATATGTCACTTCATGCGGTGTAATGAAGTTAGAACTAAGACAGAGATACGAGGCTTCTGGTCAACTTACATATGTGGGATACGTATAGCTCATGCCCCGTCATCGCCGGGCTACTAGACATTATCGTCGGATATTTCTTTTATTTTTGGCGCTTTCTTGTTTGAAATTGTTATCGTGGGTTGTTCTCTTTCTGAAAACGGGACATTTGGGCGTCCCGAAGCTGTGCTTGGGGAGAACGGGACAGGCTACCAAAACACGGGACGAATGGTCACATTATGTAAGGACCACTTATCAAATTGCATCCATCTAGCTTGTGTTGTTTTTGAATTATCATGTTCACACACAGACCAACTTATCTCCAAAAATACTTCTTTAGGCCATGGAGATTCCTCAAAAGCTGAGGTCTTTTCTTTCTTTTTTTCGATATCAATGCATTCTCTTTGTTAAACTTCGTATACGAGAAAGTGAAAAATGGTTAAGTTCTAAAAGGTTCACAAATACATACATATTCAAATAGAAAATAAATTTTCGAATTCAGAGTAATCGCATCAAATTTAGAAGTAATTATTTAAAATAAACCATCTAATTATTACGGGAAACGTGGCTGTACTTAAATTTTTAAACGAAATTTGAAATAAATACAAAGTGTCTTTAAACTTGTTAGTCAATTCAGCCCTTAGATCAAGGGTTCTCAAACTTTTTTCCCTCGTGTACCCCTCGATTAGTCTTTTTATTTTCGCATACCCCCTACTGTCATTATTGGTAGCTGGTATGTTAATTAAAAAACGTTAATGCTAGATAGGTACCCTATTGAATAAAATTTTGATATATATATAACAATTATTAAATCAGTACTGGGTGCTGAAATATAAAACACACAAATAATAATACAATTTTTAGATGCATCTTAATTATGCACCTACCTTTGTGAAATCTGAAAATACTTGGCCGCTAAAGCAATTATCTGAAAACACTTTTGTACATTGCAAATTGTGAGATCAAATTAGAGAAATTAAAACAGAATCAAAATATTAGATTTTAAATCTTTTTATTATAGAATATTTTAAATTAAATCATTTTAAACACTGCCATGAGTTATACATATAGAAAAATGATGCACATGACTAAAAAAATGTAATAACCAAAATAAAAAAAATGTAGCTACACATATTGCAAAGCACTGCAGGCTTAAAAAAAATAGTAATGAGGATACTAAGTAAAAACAACAAATTCAAGAAACATTTTTTGCTTCTGCAGAAAATAATTGTGGTACGTTGACGATGCACACCGCAGTCTTTGTTTGCTTTTGGAAACTTATTAAAACACACGATGTATGAAAAACTCGAAGAAATTGCACTTTCACAAAATTATGTAT